>JAZAVI010000419.1:0-107823 GCA_036326025.1 Chrosomus eos | reverse complement strand
ATAGATTAGCTAGAAAGAAAGAAAGATAGATTAGTTAGAAAGAAAAGAAAGATAGATTAGTTAGAAAGAAAAAGATAGATTTGTTGGAATGAAAGAAAGATAGATTAGTTAGAATGAAAGAAAGAGATTAGTAAGAAAGAAAGATAGATTCGTTAGAAAGAAAGAAAGAAAGATAGATTAGTTAGAAAGAAAGATAGATTAGTTAGAAAGGAAGAAAAATAGATTAGTTAGAAAGAAAGAAAGAAAGATAGATTAGTTAGAAAGAAAAGATAGATAGATAGATAGATTAGTTAGAAAGAAAGAAAGAGATTAGTTAGAAAGAAAGATTAGTTAGAAAGAAAGAAAGAAAGATTAGTTAGAAAGAAAGAAAGATAGATTAGTTAGAATGAAAGATAGATTAGTTAGAAAGAAGGAAAGAAAGAAAGATAGATTAGTTAGAAAGAAAGGATAGATTAGTTAGAATGAAAGAAAGATAGATTAGTAAGAAAGAAAGATAGATTAGTTAGAATGAAAGAAAGATAGATTAGTAAGAAAGAAAGATAGATTAGTTAGAAAGAAAGATAGATTCGTTAGAAAGAAAGAAAGATAGATAGATTAGTTAGAAAGAAAGATAGATTAGTTAGAAAGGAAGAAAAATAGATTAGTTAGAAAGAAAGAAAGATAGACAGATTAGTTAGAAAAAATAAAGAGAATGTTAGAAAGAAAGAAAGATAGATTAGTTAGAAAGAAAGATTAGTTAGAAAGAAAGAAAAATAGATTAGTTAGAAAGAAAAGATAGATTAGTTAGAAAGATAGATAGATTAGTTAGAAAGAAAGATAGATTAGTAAGAAAGAAAGAGATTAGTTAGAAAGAAAGAAAGATAGATTAGTTAGAAAGAAAGAAAGATAGATTAGTTAGAAAGAAAGAAAGAAAGAAAGATAGATTAGTTAGAAAGAAAGAAAGATAGATTAGTTAGAAAGAAAAGAAAGATAGATTAGTTAGAAAGAAAGATAGATTAGTAAGAAAGAAAGAGATTAGTTAGAAAGAAAGAAAGATAGATTAGTTAGAAAGAAAAGAAAGATAGATTAGTTAGAAAGAAAGAAAGATAGATTAGTTAGAAAAAATAAAGAGATTAGTTAGAAAGAAAGAAAGATAGATTAGTTAGAAAGAAAGAAAGATAGATTAGTTAGAAAGAAAGAAAGATAGATTAGTTAGAAAGAAAGAAAGAAAGATAGATTAGTTAGAAAGAAAGATAGATTAGTTAGAAAGAAAGATAGATTAGAAAGAAAGATAGATAGATTCTTTAGTTAGAAAGAAAGACAGATTAGTTAGAAAGAAAGAAAGATAGATTAGTTAGAAAGAAAGAAAGTAAGAGATTAGTTAGAAAGAAAGACAGATTAGTTAGAAAGAAAGAAGAAAGAAAGAAAGAAAGAAAGAAAGAAAGAAAGAAAGAAAGAAAAAAAGATAGATTAGTTAGAAAGAAAGACAGATTAGTTAGAAAGACAGAAAGATAGATTAGTTAGAAAGAAAGACAGATTAGTTAGAAAGAAAGAAAGAAAATAAAGAAAGATTAGTTAGAAAGAAGGAAAGTAAGAGATTAGTTAGAAAGAAAGAAAGAAAGAAAGAGATTAGTTAGAAAGAAAGAAAGAAAGATTAGTTAGAAAGAAAGAAAGAAAGACAGATAAGTTAGAATGAAAGATAGATTAGTTAGAAAGAAGGAAGGAAAGAAAGATAGATAGATTGGTTGGAAAGAAGGAAAGAAAGATAGATTAGATAAAAAGAAAGGATAGATTAGTTAGAAAGAAAGAAAGATAGATAGATTAGTTAGAAAGAAAGACAGATTAGTTAGAATGAAAGAAAGATAGATTAGTTAGAAAGAAAGAAATATAGATTAGTTAGAAAGAAAGATAGATTAGTTAGAAAGAAAGAAAAAAGATAGATTAGTTAGAAAGAAAGATAGATTAGTTAGAAAGAAAGATAGTAAGAGATTAGTTAGAAAGAAAGAAAGATTAGTTAGAAAGAAAGAAAGAAAGATAGATTAGTTAGAAAGAAAAGAAAGATAGATTAGTTAGAAAGAAAGATAGATTAGTTAGAATGAAAGATAGATTAGTTAGAATGAAAGAAAGATAGATTAGTAAGAAAGAAAGATAGATTAGTTAGAAAGAAAGAAAGAAAGATAGATTTAGTTAGAAAGGAAGAAAGATAGATTAGTTAGAAAGAAAGAAAGATAGATAGATTAGTTAGAAAAAAGAAAGATAGATTAGTTAGAAAGAAAGAAAGAAAGAAAAATAGATTAGTTAGAAAGAAAGATAGATTAGTTAGAAAGAAAGATAGATTAGTTAGAAAGAAAAGAAAGATAGATTAGTTAGAAAGAAAGATAGATAGATTAGTTAGAAAGAAAGATAGATTAGTTAGAATGAAAGAAAGATAGATTAGTAAGAAAGAAAGATAGATTAGTTAGAAAGAAAGATAGATTCGTTAGAAAGAAAGAAAGAAAGAAAGATAGATAGATTAGTTAGAAAGAAAGATAGATTAGTTAGAAAGGAAGAAAGATAGATTAGTTAGAAAGAAAGATAGATAGATTAGTTAGAAAAAATAAAGAGATTAGAAAGAAAGAAAGAAAGAAAGAAAGAAAGAAGAAAGAAAGAAAAGAAAAAAGAAAGAAGAAAGAAAGAAAGAAAGAAAGAAAAATTGATTAGTTAGAAAGAAAGAAAGATAGATAGATTAGTTAGAAAAAAAAAGAGATTAGTTAGAAAGAAAGAAAGATAGATTAGTTAGAAAGAAAAGAAAGATAGATTAGTTAGAAAGAAAAGAAAGATAGATTAGTTAGAAAGAAAGATGGGTAGATTAATTAGAAAGAAAGATAGATTAGTTAAAATGAAAGAAACATAGATTAGTAAGAAAGAAAGATAGATTAGTTAGAAAGAAAGATAGATTAGTTAGAAATAAAGAAAGATAGATTAGTTAGAAAGAAAGATAGATTAGTTAGAAAGAAAGATAGATAGATTAGTTAGAAAGAAAGAAAGAAAGAAAGAAAGATAGATAGATAGATAGATAGATAGATAGATAGATAGATAGATAGATAGATAGATAGATAGATAGATAGATAGATAGATAGATAGATAGATTAGTTAGAAAGAAAGATTAGTTAGAAAGAAAGAAAGAAAGATAGATTAGTTAGAAAGATAGATAGAAAGAAAGAAAGAAAGAAAGAAAGAAGAAGAAAGAAAGAAAGAAAGAAAGAAAGATAGATTAGTTAGAAAGAAAGAAAGATAGATTAGTTAGAAAGAAAGAAAGATAGATTAGTTAGAAAGAAAGAGATTAGTTAGAAAGAAAGAAAGAAAGATAGATAGATAGATAGATAGATAGATAGATAGATAGATAGATAGATAGATAGATAGATAGATAGATAGATAGATAGATAGATAGATAGATAGATAGATAGATAGATAGATAGATAGATAGATAAAGTTCATTAGTACATATAGAATGGTAGTTTAATTGAGTCAGGGATTTTAGATTTGAGTTTATTTGGTGATAACTATTGGGCCACCGTAGTCTTGGCTCATTTTGAACTGTTCCAATGAAAGTCAATGGGATTTTTATGATTTTTAATATTAATTTTTAAGAAATCTGAAAGTCAAATCAGTCTGAAAAGATATAGCACACTAAGTCAGAACAGTTTGAAGGTCTGACCCGAGTTTGGAGTTTGTAGAGTTAAAGCTCTAGGACGAGTTAGAGTTTAAATTTTAGAGTCAGAAGAATAATAATAATAATAATAAGTTTAAATAGGATTTCAGTAAGTTGGCTTTCTCAAGCCAACTTAATAAACCAATGGGGGTCAATGGGGCAACTTTGGGCAGCTCCTGCCCCCCAGGGGTGCAACTTTTACCCCATTTTGAGGTATGTTCTTACAGAGCCTGTCAGCCTCTTCAAATGTGGTAAAACGCAAGTTTCTGCAACATCCTCGCTCGGAGCTATGAGTCGTCAAAGTTTGTCGCAATGTTAAGTCTATGCAATTTTTGGGCCGCTTTTTTGCCCCTGGGGCGAACACCGTACCCCCGATCGCTTATAAAAATCTGAGCACACCATTCCCGAATAATCCGCACGATTTGATGCCTCATTCGTGGGTCTGTGACAAAAGCTGCGGGAGGAGTCGAGCGTCAAACTTTTTGGCGGATTCCAAAAAGCAATAGTAATAATGTTGCCTTGCTTTCAGCAACACCATTAACTAGAATGTACATTTCCAGGAGAAAATGTGAAATGGTGCTTGCAGTGGCAAAACTCGCCGCTCGGTTGCTAGGGTGTGGTACATGATTGTATACGAGCCAACAAACATGTCTGTATGATGTTCTGGTGCTGAGATATGGCTTATAAATGTGTTCAGGTGGTTGCTACGCGGTTGCTAGGGTATTCTGGTTGGTTGCTAGGGCATTGCTAGACGCTTGCTTGGGTATTCTGGGTGGTTGCTAGGCGGTTGCTAGGGTGTTTTGGTTGGTTGCTAGGGTGTTCTGGGTGGTTGCTAGGGCGTTGCTAGGCGGTTGCTAGGGTATTCTGGGTGGTTGCTAGGCGGTTGCTAGGGTATTCTGGGTGGTTGCTATGGTGTTACTAGGTGGTTGGTAGATGTCACAGATGGTTACTATGGAATTTGTAGCATTTTCTTGGCATGATTTAACACTTAGCTAATCAATATTAGCATGTAGCTATTCACTGCTAGCATGTGTAGCATGTAGCAAGGCCTGTTCCTGTTTGCTAGCATGAGTCAAAAGAGCCAACCCCCATCTCTAGACGATGTTCTGATGCAGAGATATTGGTCTTGCAAAACGGTTGCTAGGGTACTATGTTTGGTTGCTAGGGAGTGGCTTGGCAGCTGCCAATCATGAAGCTTCAAAGTCAATGTGAATGTATAAACCAACCCCCATCTCTATACGATGTTTACATGTAGAGATATAGGTCTTGCAAAATGGTTGCTAGGGTACTCTGTTTGGTTGCTAGGGAGTGGCTTGGCAGCTGCCAATCATGAAACTCCAAAGGCTGCTTGTCAGTATGAATGATATAAACCAACTCCCATGCCTCTGTGACATTCAGAATGGAAGATATCCCTCTTTGGATTTTGGTTGCTAAGGTGCTCGATAATGGTTGCTAGGGCGTGGCCAGTAAGTGATATGGTGAATCAGGATTGGCTGTTTGCTGGCCCGAGTCAAACGAGCCCACCCTCATGTTTCTATGACACTTATATCCAAAGATATCCCTTTGATCTCTTTTAATGGAAGTCTATGGAACTTGTTGCTAAGGAGCTCTAAATGGTTGCTAGGGCGTGGCTTGATAGCTTCACAATGATCTTGAGACACTGATTGGCCGTCTGAGTAAAATGAGCCCGCCCCTTTGTCTCTACGACACTGGGATCCAGAGTTATGTTCAATATAAAAGCGGTTTCTATGGTGTAGGACGGCCCATTTCATGGGCCGTCCTACACCATAGTAAGTCTATGGGGGCAACTTTGGACAGCTCCTGCCCCTCAGGGGTGCAACTTTTACCCCATTGTGTGGTATGTTCTTACAGAGCCTGTAAGCCTCTTCAAATGTGGCAAATCACACATTTCTGTGAAATCTGAGCTCTGAGCTATGACTCTTCAAAGTTTTTCACCATGTTAAGTCAATGGGGTTTTTTGGGCAACTTTGGGCCGCTCCTGCCCCCCAGGGGTGCAACTTTTACCCCATTTAGGGGTATGTTCTTAAAGAGCCTGTCAGCCTCTTCAAATGTGGCAAATCACACGTTTCTGTGAAATCTGATCTCTGAGCTATGATTCGTCAAAGTTTTTCCCCATGTTAAGTCTATGCGTTTTTTTTGGGCCGTTTTTCGCCCCTGGGGCGAACATCGTACCCCCGATCGCTTATAAAAGTCATAGCACACCATTCCCGAATAATCCGCACGATTTGACACCTCATTCATGGGTCTGTGACAAAAAATGCGGGACTAGTTACGCGCCGAAAAAAAAGTGAAGAAGAAGAAGAAGAAGAAGAAAATAAGTATGAGCAATAACACTAATGTTGCTTTGCATAGGCAAGCACCATTAACTAGAATGTACATTTCAGGAGAAATGTGAAATGGTGCTTGCAGTGGCAAAACTCGCCGCTCGGTTGCTAGGGTGTGGTACATGATTGCATACACGCCAACAAACATGTCTGTACGATGTTCTGGTGCTGAGATATGGCTTATTCATGTGTTTCAGGTGGTTGCTAGGTGGTTGCTAGGGTATTCTGGGTGGTTGCTAGGGCATTGCTAGACGGTTGCTAGGGTATTCTGGGTGGTTGCTATAGTGTTGCTATGTGGTTGCTAGGTGGTTGCTATGGGTGTTCTGGGTGGTTGCTAGGCGGTTGCTAGGGTATTCTGGGTGGTTGCTAGGGCATTGCTAGGTGGTTGCTAATGTATTCTGGATGGTTGCTATAGTGTTTCTAGGCAGCTGCCAGGGTGTTCTGGGTGGTTGCTAGGCGGTTGCTAGGGTATTCTGGGTTGTTGCTAGGGCGTTGCTAGGCGGTTACTAGGGTATCCTGGGTGGTTGCTAGGCGGTTGCTAGGGTATTCTGGGTTGTTACTAGGGCGTTGCTAGGCGGTTGCTAGGGTATTCTGGGTGGTTGCTAGGCGGTTGCTAGGGTGTTTTGGTTGGTTGCTAGGCGGTTGCTAGGGTGTGTTTCTGGGTGGTTGCTAGGGCGGTTGCTAGGCGGTTGCTAGGGTATTCTGGATGGTTTCTAGGCGGTTTGCTAGGTGGTTGCTAGGCAGTTGCTAGGTATTTGGGTGGTTACTAGGGCGTTGCTTAGGGTGTTCTGAGGGTTGCTAGGGTGTTGCTAGGTGGTTGCTAGGGTGTTCTGGGTGGTTGCTAGGCGTTGCTAGGTGTTCTGGGTGGTTGCTAGGGTGTTCTGGGTGGTTGCTAGGCAGTTGCTAGGGTGTTCTGGGTGGTTGCTAGGGCTTGCTAGCGGTTGCTAGGGTATTCTGGATGGTTGCTAGGCGGTTGCTAGGGTGTTCTGGGTGGTTACTATGCGGTTCTAGGTATTCTGGGTGGTTGCTAGGGCGTTGCTAGGTGGTTGCTAGGGTATTCTGGGTGGTTGCTAGGTGGTTGCTAGGGTATTCTGGGTGGTTGCTATGGTGTTACTAGGTGGTTGGTAGATGTCACAGATGGTTACTATGGAGTTTGTAGCATTTTCTTGCATGATTTAACACTTGGCTAATCAATATTAGCATGTAGCTATTCACTGCTAGCATGTGTAGCATGTAGCAAGTCATGTTTGCTAGCATGAGTAAAAAGAGCCAACCCCCATCTCTATACGATGTTTTGATGCAGAGATAGAGGTCTTGCAAAACGGTTGCTAGGGTACTCTGTTTGGTTGCTAGGGAGTGTCTTGGCAACTGCCAATCATGAAGCTCCAAAGTCAATGTGAATGTATAAACCAACCCCCATCTCTATACGATGTTTTGATGCAGAGATATAGGTCTTGTAAAATGGTTGCTAGGGTACCCTGATTGGTTGCTATGCAGTTGATTGGCAGCTGCCAGTGTTGAATCTCTAAAGGCTTCTTTCACTATGAATGATATAAACCAACTCCCATGCCTCTGTGACATTCAGAATGGAAGATGTCCCTCTATAGAATTTGGTTGCTAAGCAGCTCGACAATGGTTGCTAGGGAGGGGCTAGGAAGTTGAGGTGATTCATGATGGGCTGGTCGCTGCCCAGAGTCAAACGAGACCACCCTCGTGTTTCTATGACACTTCTATCCGAGATATCCTTTTGATCTCTTTCAATGGAAGTCTATGGAACTTGTTGCTAAGGTGCTCTAAATGGTTGCTAGGGCGTGGCTTAATAACTTCACAATGATCCTGAGAGACTGATTGGTCGTCTGAGTAAAATGAGCCCGCCCCTTGTCTCTATGACACTGTGATCCAGAGCTATGTTCAATACAAAATCCCTATGCAATGTGTATACACAATAGTAAGTCAATGGGGCAACTTTGGGCAGCTCCTGCCCCCCAGGGGTGCAACTTTTACCCATTGTGAGGTATGTTCTTACAGAGACTGCCAGCCTCTTCAAATGTGGTAAATTACAAGTTTCTCAGAAATCATTGGTCAGTGCTACGAGTCGTCAAAGTTTGTGGCAATGTTAAGTCTATGGGATTTTTTTTTACCCAATGATTTGCCCCTGGGGCGAACACCGTACCCCCCATCGCTAAGAAAAGTCACAGCACACCTCTCCTCAATAATCCGCACAATTTGACGCCTCAATCAGGGGTCTGTGATGTCGGCGTGTATTTTTTAACAGATGATTACTATGGAGTTTTTAAAAAGGAGTTTTTATGGAGTTATTTGGTATGCACGGTTGCTAGGGTGCTGTAACTGGTTGCTATGGTGTGGCTATGAAGATTTTAGGCCATTACTTATTGGCTGCTTGATAAAATAAATCCTCCGGGGAGAGAGAGAGGGCCTGACAGCAGGCTGTCAGGCCCTTTTCTGTGGGTGTGTGTGAAAATGGCAGTTGGGATTTGAATTTTTGAAAGTTCCGCAATGTTAAGTCAATGGGATTTTTTTGGCCGCTTTTTCGTCCGCTGTGCGAACATCGTACACCCGATCTCTTAGAAAAGTCATAGCACACCATTCCCGAATAAGCTGCACGTTTTGACACCTCATTCATGGGTGTGTGACAAAACTGCTGGAGGAGTACGCGTCAAACTTTGGCCAGAAGAAAAAGAATAAGAACTAAGAATGTACATTTCCAGAAGAAAATGTGAAATGGTGCTTGCAGTGGCAAAACTCACCGCTCAGTTGCTAGGGTGTTTACATGATTTCATCCGAGCCAACAACCATGTCTGTACGATGTTGTGGAGATGAAATATGGCTTCTATATGTTTGCAATATGGTTGCTAGGTATCTTCAAATGGTTGCTAAGGTGTGGTTACACAGTTACTATGATAACATTTAAAGACTGGTTTCCCAACAGAAACAAACAAGCAAAGCCCCATGTCTATGTGATATTCGGGCTCTGAGATATAGCTCATTTATGTGTTTGTACGGTTGCTAGGGTACTCCAAATGGTTGCTAAGGCTTGTTAATACAGTTTATGGGGTAATATTTAAAGAGTATTTGCACATCTGGGACAAAAAAATTCCAACTCTGTGTTTTTACAATGTTTTGTTGCTGAGATATGGCTTGTAAATGTTCTTCAATGGTTGCTAGGGGCCTGTAACTGGTTGCTAGGGCGTGGTTATGAAGTTGATATGTCACTACTCATTGGCTGCTTAATAGGACGAATCAAAAGAGCTCAACCCCAAGACTCTATGACCTTCTGAGCCAAAGATATGATTTTAAAATGATGTGCCAATGTTAAGTCTATGGGAGATTTTTCGGCAAATTTTTCACCCGCCAGACGAACATCGTACACCTGATCGCTTACAAAAGTCATAGCACACCTCTCCTCAATAAACCGGTCAATTTGACACCTCATTCATGGGTCTATGACAAAAGATGTGGGAGGAGTTGCGTGCCGAAGTTTTGTCTAGGTGAATAGTAATTACAATACTAGAATGTACATTTCCAGAAGAAAATGTGAAATGGTGCTTGCAGTGGCAAAACTCACCGCTCGGTTGCTAGGGTGTTTTACATGATTTCATACGAGCCAACAACCATGTCTGTACGATGTTGTGGAGATGAAATATGGCTTCTATATGTTGCAATATGGTTGCTAGGTATCTTCAAATGGTTGCTAAGGTGTGGTTACACAGTTACTATGATGATATTTGAAGACTGGTTTCCCAACAGAAACAAACAAGCAAAGCCCCATGTCTATATGATATTCTGGCTCTGAGATATAGCTCATTTATGTGTTTGTACGGTTGCTAGGGTACTCGAAATGGTTGCTAAGGCTTGTTTAATACAGTTTATGGGGTAATATTTAAAGAGTATTTGCACATCTGGGTCAAAAAAATGCCAAACTCTGTGTTTTTACAATGTTTTGTTGCTGAGATATGGCTTGTAAATGTTCTTCAATGGTTGCTAGGGGCCTGTAACTGGTTGCTAGGGCGTGGTTATGAAGTTGATATGTCATACTCATTGGCTGCTTAATAGGACGAATCAAAAGAGCCCACCCAAGCCTATGACCTTCTGAGCCAAAGATATGATTTTATAAATGATGTGCCAATGTTAAGTCTATGGGAGATTTTTCGGAAATTTTTCGCCGCCAGACGAACATCGTACAACTGATCGCTTATAAAAGTCATAGCACACCTCTCTCAATAAACGGTCAATTTGACACCTCATTCATGGGTCTACGACAAAAGATGTGGGAGGAGTTGCGTGCCGAAGTTTTGTCTGGGTGAATAGTAATTACAACACTAGAATGTACATTTCCAGGAGAAAATGTGAAATGGTGCTTGCAGTGGCAAAACTCGCCGCTCGGTTGCTAGGGTGTGGTACATGATTGCATACGAGCCAACAAACATGTCTGTACGATGTTCTGTTGCTGAGATATGGCTTATTCATGTGTTCAGGTGGTTGCTAGGTGGTTGCTAGGGTATTCTAGGTGGTTGCTAGGGCATTGCTAGACGGTTGCTAGGGTATTCTGGGTGGTTGCTATGGTGTTACTAGGTGGTTGCTAGGGTGTTCTGGGTGGTTGCTAGGTGGTTGCTAGGCGGTTGCTAGGGTATTCTGGGTGGTTGCTAGGGCATTGCTAGGTGGTTGCTAATGTATTCTTGATGGTTGCTATAGTGTTTCTAGGCGGTTGCTAGGGTGTTCTGGTGGTTGCTAGGCGGTTGCTAGGGTATTCTGGGATGTTGCTAGGGCGTTGTTAGGTGGTTGCTAGGGTATTCTGGGTGGTTGCTAGGGCGTTGCTAGGCGTTTGCTAGGGTATTCTGGGTGGTTGCTAGGGCGTTGCTAGGTGGTTGCTAAGGTATTCTGAATGGTTGCTAGGGTGTTGCTAGGGTGTTGCTAGGTGGTTGCTAGGGTGTTCTGGGTGGTTGCTAGGCGGTTGCTAGGGTTTTTTGGTTGGTCGCTAGGCGGTTGCTAGGGTGTTCTGGGTGGTTGCTAGGGCGTTGCTAGGCGGTTGCTAGGGTATTCTGGGTGGTTGCTAGGTGGTTGCTAGGGTGTTCTGGATGGTTGCTAGGCGGTTGCTAGGGTGTTCTGGGTGGTTGCTAGGGCGTTGCTAGGCGGTTGCTAGGGTATTCTGGGTGGTTGCTAGGGCTTTGCTAGGCGGTTGCTAGGGTGTTCTGGGTGGTTGCTAGGTGGTTACTAGGGTATTCTGGGTGGTTGCTATGGGGTTGCTAGGTGGTCGCTAGGGTATTCTGGGTGGTTACTAGGGCGTTGCTAGGCGGTTGCTAGGGTATTCTGGGTGGTTGCTAGGGCGTTGCTAGGGTGTTCTGGGTGGTTGCTAGGGCGTTGCTAGGCGGTTGCTAGGTATTCTGGATGGTTGCTAGGCGGTTGCTAGGGTATTCTGGGTGGTTGCTAGGGCGTTGCTAGGCGGTTGCTAGGGTATTCTGGGTGGTTGCTAGGCGGTTGCTAGGGTATTCTGGGTGGTTGCTATGGTGTTACTAGGTGGTTGGTAGATGTCACAGATGGTTACTATGGAGTTTGTAGCATTTTCTTGGCATGATTTAACACTTAGCTAATCAATATTAGCATGTAGCTATTCACTGCTAGCATGTGTAGCATGTAGCAAGTCCTGTTTGCTAGCATGAGTCAAAAGAGCCAACCCCCATCTCTATACGATGTTCTGATGCAGAGATATTGGTCTTGCAAAACGGTTGCTAGGGTAGTATGTTTTGTTGCTAGGGAGTGGCTTGGCAGCTGCCAATCATGAAGCTCCAAAGTCAATGTGAATGTATAAACCAACCCCCATCTCTATACGATGTCTACATGTAGAGATATAGGTCTTGCAAAATCGTTGCTAGGGTACTCTGTTTGGTTGCTAGGGAGCGGCGTGGCAGCTGCCAATCATGAAACTCCAAAGGCTGCTTGTCAGTATGAATGATATAAACCAACTCCCATGCCTCTGTGACATTCAGAATGGAAGATATCCCTCTTTGGATTTTGGTTGCTAAGGTGCTCGATAATGGTTGCTAGGGCGTGGCCAGTAAGTGTTGAGGTGATTCAGGATTGGCTGTTTGCTGGCCCGAGTCAAACGAGCCCACCCTCATGTTTCTATGACACTTATATCCTGAGATATCCCTTTGATCTATTTTAATGGAAGTCTATGGAACTTGTTGCTAAGGAGCTCTAAATGGTTGCTAGGGCGTGGCTTGATAGCTTCACAATGATCTTGAGACACTGATTGGCCGTCTGAGTAAAATGAGCCCGCCCCTTTGTCTCTACGACACTGGGATCCAGAGTTATGTTCAATATAAAAGCGGTTTCTATGGTGTAGGACGGCCCATTTCATGGGCCGTCCTACACCATAGTAAGTCTATGGGGGCAACTTTGGGCAGCTCCTGCCCCTCAGGGGTGCAACTTTTACCCCATTGTGTGGTTTGTTCTTACAGAGCCTGTCAGCCTCTTCAAATGTGGCAAATCACACGCTTCTGGGAAATCTGAATTCTGAGCTAAGAGTCATAACATTTTTCACAATGTTAAGTCAATGGGGGTTTGGGGCAACTTTGGGCAGCTCCTGCCCCCCAGGGGTGCAACTTTTACCCCATTTATAGGTATGTTCTTACAGACCCTGTCAGCCTCTTCAAATGTGGCAAATCACACGATTCTGCGAAATCCTCGATCTGAGCTACGAGTCTTCAAAGTTCACCATGTTAAGTCTATGGGGCAACTTTGGGCAATTCCTGCCCCTCAGGGGTGCAACTTTCACCCCATTTTTAGGTATGTTCTTACAGAGCCTGTCAGCCTTTTCAAATGTGGTAAATCACACGCTTCTGCGAAATCCTCGCTCAGAGCTACGAGTCGTCAAACTTTGTCGTAATGTTAAGTCTATGGGATTTTTCGGCAGCTTTTTTGCCCCTGGGGCAAACATCGTACCCCCGATCGCTTATAAAAGTCATAGCACACCATTCCCGAATAATCCGCACGATTTGACGCCTCATTCGTGGGTCTGTGACAAAAGCTGCGGGACTAGTTACGCGCCAAAAAAGCGGCGGAATAAAAAGAAGAATAAAAACTAGAATGTACATTTCCAGGAGAAAATGTGAAATGGTGCTTGCAGTGGCAAAACTCGCCGCTCGGTTGCTAGGGTGTGGTACATGATTGCATACGAGCCAACAACCATGTCTGTACGATGTTGTGGAGCTGAAATATGGCTTCTATATGTTGCAATATGGTTGCTAGGTATCTTCAAATGGTTGCTAAGGTGTGGTTACACAGTTACCATGATGATATTTACAGACTGGTCTCCCAACCGAAACAAACAAGCACAGCCCCATGTCTATATGATTTTCTGGTTCTGAGATATAGCTCATTCATGTGTTTGTAAGGTTGCTAGGGTACTCCAAATGGTTGCTAAGGCTTATTTATACAGTTTATGGGGTAATATTTAAAGAGTATTTGCACATCTGGGTCAAAAAAATGCCCAACTCTGTGTTTTTACAATGTTTTGTTGCTGAGATATGGCTTGTAAATGTTGTTCAATGGTTGCTAGGGGCCTGTAACTGGTTGCTAGGGCGTGGTTATGAAGTTGATATGTCACTACTCATTAGCTGCTTAATAGGACGAATCAAAAGAGCCCAACCCCAAGCCTCTATGACCTTCTGAGCCAAAGATATGACTTTACAAATTTTTGCCAATGTTAAGTCAATGGGAGATTTTTCAGTAAATTTTTCGCCTGTCAGACGAACATCGTACAACTGATCGCTTATAAAAGTCATAGCACACCTCTCCTCAATAAACCGGTCAATTTGACATCTCATTCATGGGTCTACGACAAAAGATGTGGGAGAAGTTGCGTGCCGAAGTTTTGTCTGGGTGAATAGTAATTACAACACTAGAATGTACATTTCCAGGAGAAAATGTGAAATGGTGCTTGCAGTGGCAAAACTCGCCGCTCGAATGCTAGGGTGTTTTACATGATTTAATACGAGCCAAAAACATGTCTGTACGATGTTGTGGAGATGAAATATGGCTTCTATATGTTGCAACATGGTTGCTAGGTATCTTCGAATGGTTGCTAAGGTGTGGTTACACAGTTACTATAATAATATTTAAAGACTGGTTTCCCAACAGAAACAAACAAGCAAAGCCCCATGTCTATATGATATTCCGGCTCTGAGATATAGCTCATTTATGTGTTTGTACGGTTGCTAGGGTACTCCAAATGGTTGCTAAGGCTTGTTAATACAGTTAATGGGGTAATATTTAAAGAGTATTTGCACATCTGGGTCAAAAAATGCCAAACTCTGTGTTTTTACAATGTTTTTTTGCTGAGATATGGCTTGTAAATGTTCTTCAATGGTTGCTAGGGGCCTGTAATGGTTGCTAGGGCGTGGTTATGAAGTTGACATGTCACTACTCATTGGCTGCTTAATAGGACGAATCAAAAGAGCCCAACCCCAAGGGTCTATGACACTCTGAGCCAAATATATGATTTTATAAATGATGTGCCAATGTTAAGTCTATGGAAGATTTTTCGGCAAATTTTTCGCCCGCCAGACGAACATCGTACACCTGATCGCTTACAAAAGACATAGCACACCTCTCCTCAATAAACCGGTCGATTTGACACCTCATTCATGGGTCTACGACAAAAGATGTGGGAGGAGTTGCGTGCCGAAGTTTTGTCTAGGTGAATAGTAATTACAATACTAGAATGTACATTTCCAGAAGAAAATGTGAAATGGTGCTTGCAGTGGCAAAACTCGCCGCTCGGTTGCTAGGGTGTGGTACATGATTGCATACGAGCCAACAAACATGTCTGTACAATGTTCGGGTGCTGAGATATGGCTTCTATATGTTGCAATATGGTTGCTAGGTATCTTCAAATCATTGCTAAGGTGTGATTACACAGTTACCATGATGATATTTACAGACTGGTTTCCCAACCGAAGCAAACAAGGACAGCCCCATGTCTATACGATGTTCTGATTCTGAGAAATAGCTCATTAATGTGTTTGTACGGTTGCTAGGGAACTCCAAATGGTTGCTAAGGCTTGTTCATACAGTTTATGGGGTAATATTTAAAGAGTATTTGCACATCTGGGTCAAAAAATGCCCAATTCTGTGTTTTTACAATGTTTTGTTGCTGACATATGGCTTGTAAATGTTGTTCAATGGTTGCCAGGGGCCTATAACTGGTTGCTAGGGCGTGGTTATGAAGTTGATATGTCACTACTCATTGGCTGCTTAATAGGACGAATCAAAAGAGCCCAACCCCAAGCCTCTATGACCTTCTGAGCCAAAGATAGGATTGTATAAATAATGCGCCAATGTTAAGTCTATGGGAGATTTTTTGGCAAATATTTCGCCCGCCAGACGAACATCGTACACCTGATTGCTTACAAAAGTCATAGCACACCTCTCCTCAATAAACCGGTCGATTTGACACCTCATTCTTGGGTCTACGACAAAAGATGTGGGAGGAGTTGCGTGCCAAAGTTTTGTCTAGGTGAATAGTAATTACAATACTAGAATGTACATTTCCAGGAGAAAATGTGAAATGGTGCTTGCAGTGGCAAAACTCGCCGCTCGGTTGCTAGGGTGTGGTACATGATTGCATACGAGCCAACAAACATGTCTGTACGATGTTCTGGGGCTGAGATATGGCTTATTCATGTGTTCAGGTGGTTGCTAGGGTAATCTAGGTGGTTGCTAGGGCATTGCTAGACGGTTGCTAGGGTATTCTGGGTGGTTTGCTATGGTGTTACTAGGTGGTTGCTAGGTGGTTGCTAGGGTGTTCTGGGTGGTTGCTAGGCGGTTGCTAGGGTATTCTGGGTGGTTGCTAGGGCATTGCTAGGTGGTTGCTAATGTATTCTGGATGGTTGCTATAGTGTTTCTAGGCGGTTGCTAGGGTGTTCTGGGTGGTTGCTAGGCGGTTGCTAGGGTATTCTGGGATGTTGCTAGGGCGTTGCTAGGTGGTTGCTAGGGTATTCTGGGTGGTTGCTAGGGCGTTGCTAGGCGGTTGCTAGGGTATTCTGGGTGGTTGCTAGGGCGTTGCTAGGTGGTTGCTAAGGTATTCTGAATGGTTGCTAGGGTGTTGCTAGGTGGTTGCTAGGGTGTTCTGTGTGGTTGCTAGGTGGTTGCTAGGGTTTTTTGGTTGGTCGCTAGGTGGTTGCTAGGGTGTTCTGGGTGGTTGCTAGGGCGTTGCTAGGCGGTTGCTAGGGTATTCTGGGTGGTTGCTAGGCCGTTGCTAGGGTGTTCGGGGTGGTTGCTAGGGCGTTGCTAGGCGGTTGCTAGGGTATTCTGGATGGTTGCTAGGCGGTTGCTAGGGTATTCTGGATGGTTGCTAGGCGGTTGCTAGGGTGTTCTGGGTGGTTGCTAGGGCGTTGCTAGGCGGTTGCTAGGGTATTCTGGGTGGTTGCTAGGCTTTGCTAGGCGGTTGCTAGGGTGTTCTGGGTGGTTGCTAGGTGGTTACTAGGGTATTTCTGGGTGGTTGCTATGGGGTTGCTAGGTGGTTGCTAGGGTATTCTGGGTGGTTGCTAGGCGGTTGCTAGGGTGTTCCGGGTGGTTACTAGGGCGTTGCTAGGCGGTTGCTAGGGTATTCTGGGTGGTTGCTAGGGCGTTGCTAGGGTGTTCTGGGTGGTTGCTAGGGCGTTGCTAGGCGGTTGCTAAGGTATTCTGGATGGTTGCTAGGCGGTTGCTAGGGTATTCTGGGTGGTTGCTAGGGCGTTGCTAGGCGGTTGCTAGGGTATTCTGGGTGGTTGCTAGGTGGTTGCTAGGGTATTCTGGGTGGTTGCTATGGTGTTACTAGGTGGTTGGTAGATGTCACAGATGGTTACTATGGAGTTTGTAGCATTTTCTTGCCATGATTTAACACTTAGCTAATCAATATTAGCATGTAGCTATTCACTGCTAGCATGTGTAGCATGTAACAAGTCCTGTTTGCTAGCATGAGTCAAAAGAGCCAACCCCCATCTCTATACGATGTTCTGATGCAGAGATATTGGTCTTGCAAATGGTTGCTAGGGTACTATGTTTGGTTGCTAGGGAGTGGCTTGGCAGCTGCCAATCATGAAGCTCCAAAGTCAATGTGAATGTATAAACCAACCCCCATCTCTATACGATGTTTACATGTAGAGATATAGGTATTGCAAAATGGTTGCTAGGGTACTCTGTTTGGTTGCTAGGGAGTGGCTTGGCAGCTGCCAATCATTAAACTCCAAAGGCTGCTTGTCAGTATGAATGATATAAACCAACTCCCATGCCTCTGTGACATTCAGAATGGAAGATATCCCTCTTTGGATTTTGGTTGCTAAGGTGCTCGATAATGGTTGCTAGGGCGTGGCCAGTAAGTGATGAGGTGATTCAGGATTGGCTGTTTGCTGGCCCGAGTCAAACGAGCCCACCCTCATGTTTCTATGACACTTATATCCTGAGATATCCCTTTGATCTCTTTTAATGGAAGTCTATGGAACTTGTTGCTAAGGAGCTCTAAATGGTTGCTAGGGCGTGGCTTGATAGCTTCACAATGATCTTGAGACACTGATTGGCCGTCTGAGTAAAATGAGCCCGCCCCTTTGTCTCTACGACACTGGGATTCAGAGTTATGTTCAATATAAAAGCGGTTTCTATGGTGTAGGACGGCCCATTTCATGGGCCGTCCTACACCATAGTAAGTCAATGGGGCAATTTTGGGCAGCTCCTGCCCCCCAGGGGTGCAACTTTTACCCCATTGTGTGGTATGTTCTTACAGAGCCTGTCAGCCTCTTCAAATGTGGCAAATCACACGCTTCTGGGAAATCTGATTTCTGAGCTACGAGTCATCAAATTTTTCACAATGTTAAGTCAATGGGGGTTTGGGGCAACTTTGGGCAGCTCCTGCCCCCCAGGGGTGCAACTTTTACCCCATTTATAGGTATGTTCTTACAGACCCTGTCAGCCTCTTCAAATGTGGCAAATCACACGTTTCTGCGAAAATCTCGATCTGAGCTACGAGTCTTCAAAGTTCACCATGTTAAGTCTATGGGGCAACTTTGGGCAATTCCTGCCCCTCAGGGGTGCAACTTTTACCCCATTTTGAGGTATGTTCTTACAGAGCCTGTCAGCCTCTTCAAATGTGGTAAATCACACGCTTCTGCGAAATCCTCGCTCAGAGCTACGAGTCGTCAAACTTTGTCGTAATGTTAAGTCTATGGGATTTTTCGGCAGCTTTTTTGCCCCTGGGGCAAACATCGTACCCCCGAACGCTTATAAAAGTCATAGCACACCATTCCCGAATAATCGCACGATTTGACGCCTCATTCGTGGGTCTGTGACCAAAACTGCGGGACTAGTTACGCGCCAAAAAAGCGGCGGAATAAGAATAATAATAATAAAAAAAATAAGTATGAGCAATAACACTAATGTTGCTTTGCCATAGGCAAGCACCATTAATAAGTATGAGCAATAACACTAATGTTGCTTTGCCATAGGCAAGCACCATTAACTAGAATGTACATTTCCAGGAGAAAATGTGAAATGGTGCTTGCAGTGGCAAAACTCGCCGCTCGGTTGCTAGGGTGTGGTACATAATTGCATACGAGCCAACAACCATGTCTGTACGATGTTCTGGAGCTGAGATATGGCTTATTCATGTGTTCAGGTGGTTGCTAGGTGGTTGCTAGGGTATTCTAGGTGGTTGCTAGGGCATTGCTAGACGGTTGCTAGGGTATTCTGGGTGGTTGCTATGGTGTTACTAGGTGGTTGCTAGGTGGTTGCTAGGGTGTTCTGGGTGGTTGCTAGGTGGTTGCTAGGCGGTTGCTAGGGTATTCTGGGTGGTTGCTAGGGCATTGCTAGGTGGTTGCTAATGTATTCTGGATGGTTGCTATAGTGTTTCTAGGCGGTTGCTAGGGTGTTCTGGGTGGTTGCTAGGCGGTTGCTAGGGTATTCTGGGATGTTGCTAGGGCGTTGCTAGGTGGTTGCTAGGGTATTCTGGGTGGCTGCTAGGGCGTTGCTAGGCGGTTGCTAGGGTATTCTGGGTGGTTGCTAGGGCGTTGCTAGGTGGTTGCTAAGGTATTCTGAATGGTTGCTAGGGTGTTGCTAGGTGGTTGCTAGGGTGTTCTGGGTGGTTGCTAGGCGGTTGCTAGGGTTTTTTGGTTGGTCGCTAGGCGGTTGCTAGGGTGTTCTGGGTGGTTGCTAGGGCGTTGCTAGGCGGTTGCTAGGGTATTCTGGAAGGTTGCTAGGTGGTTGCTAGGGTGTTTTGGGTGGTTACTAGGGCGTTGCTAGGTGGTTACTAGGGTGTTCTGAATGGTTGCTAGGGTGTTCTGAGTGGTTGCTAGGGTGTTCTGGGTGGTTGCTAGGCAGTTGCTAGGGTGTTCTGGGTGGTTGCTAGGGCGTTGCTAGGTGGTTGCTAGGGTATTCTGGAAGGTTGCTAGGCGGTTGCTAGGGTGTTCTGGGTGGTTACTAGGGTGTTGCTAGGTGGTTGCTAAGGTGTTCTGAATGGTTGCTAGGGTGTTCTGGGTGGTTGCTAGGCAGTTGCTAGGGTGTTCTGGGTGGTTGCTAGGGCGTTGCTAGGCGGTTGCTAGGGTGTTCTGGGTGGTTGCTAGGCGGTTGCTAGGGTATTCTGGGTGGTTGCTAGGGCGTTGCTAGGCGGTTGCTAGGGTATTCTGGGAGGTTTCTAGGCGGTTGCTAGGGTATTCTGGGCTGTTGCTATGGTGTTACTAGGTGGTTGGTAGATGTCACAGATGGTTACTATGGAGTTTGTAGCATTTTCTTGGCATGATTTAACACTTAGCTAATCAATATTAGCATGTAGCTATTCACTACTAGCATGTGTAGCATGTAGCAAGTCCTGTTTGCTAGCATAAGTAAAAAGAGCCAACCCCCATCTCTATACGATGTTTTGATGCAGAGATATAGGTCTTGCAAAATGGTTGCTAGGGTACTCTCTTTGGTTGCTAGGGAAGACTTGGCAGCGGTCAATCATGAAACTCCAATGGCTGATTGTCAGTGTGAATGATATAAACCAACCCCCATATCTGTACGATGTTCTGATGCAGAGATGTAGGTCTTGCAAAATGGTTGCTAGGATACTCTGTTTGGTTGCTAGGGAGTTGCTTGGCAGTGGTCAATCATGAAACTCCAAATGCTGATTGTCAGTGTGAATGATATAAACCAACCCCCATCACTATACGATGTTCTGATGCAGAGATATAGGTATTGCAAAATGGTTGCTAGGGTACTCTGTTTGGTTGCTATGGAGTTGCTTGGCAGCTGCCAGTGATGAATCTCTAAAGGCTTCTTGTCACTATGAATGATATAAACCAACTCCCGTGCCTCTGTGACATTCAGAATGGAAGATATCCCTCTTTGGATTTTGGTTGCTAAGGTGCTCGACAATGGTTGCTAGGGCGTGGCCAGTAAGTGTTGAGGTGATTCAGGATTGGCTGTTTGCTGGCCCGAGTCAAACGAGCCCACCCTCATGTTTCTATGACACTTATATCCTGAGATATCCCTTTGATCTCTTTTAATGGAAGTCTATGGAACTTGTTGCTAAGGAGCTCTAAATGGTTGCTAGGGCGTGGCTTGATAGCTTCACAATGATCATGAGACACTGATTGGCCGTCTGAATAAAATGAGCCCGCCCATTTGTCTCTACGACACTGGGATCCAGAGTTATGTTCAATATAAAAGCGGTTTCTATGGTGTAGGACGGCCCATTTCATGGGCCGTCCTACACCATAGTAAGTCAATGGGGCAATTTTGGGCAGCTCCTGCCCCCCAGGGGTGCAACTTTTACCCCATTGTGTGGTATGTTCTTACAGAGCCTGTCAGCCTCTTCAAATGTGGCAAATCACACGCTTCTGGGAAATCTGATTTCTGAGCTACGAGTCATCAAATTTTTCACAATGTTAAGTCAATGGGGGTTTGGGGCAACTTTGGGCAGCTCCTGCCCCCCAGGGGTGCAACTTTTACCCCATTTATAGGTATGTTCTTACAGACCCTGTCAGCCTCTTCAAATGTGGCAAATCACACGTTTCTGCGAAAATCTCGATCTGAGCTACGAGTCTTCAAATTTCACCATGTTAAGTCTATGGGGCAACTTTGGGCAATTCCTGCCCCTCAGGGGTGCAACTTTTACCCCATTTTGAGGTATGTTCTTACAGAGCCTGTCAGCCTCTTCAAATGTGGTAAATCACACGCTTCTGCGAAATCCTCGCTCAGAGCTACGAGTCGTCAAACTTTGTCGTAATGTTAAGTCTATGGGATTTTTCGGCAGCTTTTTTGCCCCTGGGGCAAACATCGTACCCCCGAACGCTTATAAAAGTCATAGCACACCATTCCCGAATAATCCGCACGATTTGACGCCTCATTCGTGGGTCTGTGACCAAAACTGCGGGACTAGTTACGCGCCAAAAAAGCGGCGGAATAAGAAGAAGAAGAATAATAATAAGTATGAGCAATAACACTAATGTTGCTTTGCCATAGGCAAGCACCATTAATAAGTATGAGCAATAACACTAATGTTGCTTTGCCATAGGCAAGCACCATTAATAATAATAATAAGTTTAAATAGGATTTCAGTAAGTTGGCTTTCTCAAGCCAACTTAATAAAGAGTTTTAGACATATCATCTTCAGATTTTAAATATAACATGGTCAGACATGTGGCTTTAGCTGCAGTGCATTTCTAGATTGCTACAGGGCCAACTTCAATTTTATTTTCATGAAAATATTTCATAAAAATAAAATTCTAACAACTTGACAAAACTTTGAAGCTATTTATAACATTTATTTTTCATTATGACAATAATTAATTCTACATTTGCAATAAACTGCCAGGTGTCAGCTTTCAAATGAGATCATACTTGTGCTTTTAGAACAAATGGTTCATGAACTGTATCTGTTTCAGTTTGGGTATGCCATTTCTGGGGATTTTTCAAAATTGGGGTTGAAGCTTAACAGGTTAAGAATCTTTCATTGCGCAAAAGTATTATATGATTATGAAAGGACCCAATACAGTGCGGCACAAAGCGCGTATGCGCATCTCGAGCGCAGAATGATGCGCTTGAAACAACACAGAGTCACAGCGCTCAGCTCTTCGAGTCCGCATTGAAAAGTTAAAAGCACGAAGGAAAGACATATCGATGCGTAGTGTATTATACAGTATCTATCTATGCAATAGTTTATTGAGCCTTTTCTTTTAACAGTTTTAAATTTCAGTTACTGCGCGCGTGAAGAACAATTATAGTGCTCCAGTGTTCTGATCTAACAGACACACGATAGAAAGGAACACACAGCAATACAGTCCAGCAAGTCATTTTGTGCGAAACCATAGAGCTTTATCTACAGATCAAGTATAATAATATTAACATTGAATCATATTGGAGAGAGTTTCATCGTTGACTGTGTTGTAACCGAACGCAAGGCGCTGTTTGATGCTGAATGGAGAATGACTGACAGCCGCAGCGGAGGGAAATGTTTTCGTGAACTTGAATTTAATGACTTAAATTTCTCTCACGTCACATCATACTATAGTATGGCTTCATATAGTATACCATTCTGTTCAATTCAATAAAATATTATTCCTGTTAATAGAAATCTGATGTAAACTGAGAATATATAAATATTTCTCCAAATCTGCACACTTTTGAGCTAACAGCCGTGAGTGACGTTGTTTTGTGAATCGCTGTCATGACGACAGCACAGGAGTTTTTTATGAATGGGAACGCGATGGGGAAAAAAACGCTTCAGTGCGACGACGCACTGGCAACGGTTATTATGACACTGTACCTGCGCGAATCCACGAACTAATTGAAGTTCAGAGACTACTTGGGTGGCCCATTATGCCACACTGGCGCTTTATACATGGAACTTGGACAGGGCCAGGGCACACAGGCCACTGTGGCCGTACGATGATTTTTTTTTCACGGGGCATGAAGGCCAAAGTGTAGGGCAACGGCGGCCATGGCCGCGGTATAATTCCCACACTGATGTAGGCCAGTGTTAATTTTGGCAGCCATTTTTGATTTAGTCTAGTCTTTAGACGAAAATGCTTATTGGTCTTAATCACATTTGAGTCATCCTGTTTTTTATAGTTGTAATTGACGAAAAGTCTTTGCATTTTTTGTCAATTTTTAGTCAAACTGCAGTTACTTTACTTTTGGTAGTTATTTTATATGTAGTCTTTAGACAGAAAATGTCATAATTATTCTCTCTAGGCCAATTCAATTAAGCTTATGAGAAATTATTGACATTGCACTCTTTAGCAGTAGCACTTGTGCAGATCTACATAATTATCCCTTTTCCTAGTTCAGTGGTTCTCCAGTGTTTTAGAGTGCCGTACCCCCTGGACCCCCTCTCTTCCACTTAGACTGCACTCACACCTTTTCTATTAAGTGACAATATTTGCCCCCTTTAATCAATTTGTTCATGTCATTTTTTACCTTTGTAATACCTTAAAAAAAGAAAGAAATAATGCTTTAAATGAAACAATGTTCATTAAATTAAATTTGCAATGTTAAAAACATTAAAATCGCCAGTAGGTGGCGGTAACTCACTATCTTTAGAGTGAGTCTTTGAGTCATTCATTCATTGAATCTCACGATTCGTTCAAAGCCACATATTTCGTTGCAAAATAGAGCAAGCCTGACAAATGCTGTTTTAACTGTAGTACATCACTTAATGCTACCCTTTTTTCTTTTCCTTTTTACTGTTGTATAAAATCAATGTCACATTTGAAATCGTGTGGATATTCGGGAAACATTGCATTCTTGCTCGCAGGGATTAAAGTGAAAAAAATTCTTCTGACTGAAATTTTTTTCAGGCCAAGTCATATTCCTGTAAATGGTAAATGGACTGCATTTATATAGCGCTTTCACAGACCCAATGGCCACCAAAGCGCTTTACAGATTGCCTCACATTCACCCACTCACTCACTCATTCACACACCGACGGCGGTGTCAGCCGTGCAAGGCGCCACTCAGCTCGTCGGGTTAGGTGTCTTGCTCATGGACACCTCAACACTTGGTCAGGTGGAACCGGGGATCGAACCACCAACCTTTCGGTTTGTAGACAATCTACATGAACCACTGAGCCACTGCCGCCCCTCGGCAACTTTATTGAAATAGTCGAGACCATAGCGTTTTAAGGGGAGATGTTTTAAACCGATTTAATATTGCAAACTATTTTAATCTATGAAAAACAATTACTTATCTTGACAAATAATCAACCATCTACATAACTTTTCAGTGCATGTTTTTATCTATCTTATAAGACCAAACAATGCTAAACTATATTAATCTATAGTTTGTTCCATGGCAAATCGTTTTGGCTGAGGGCAAAGTGAAGTTTCATAACTTTATGTATATTTAGGCTATTTAACTTTGTAGCCTATTAGAGAGCTGACTTATGTTTGACTGAATTGTTTATTTCTCATTGTATTGCTTATTATAGCCTACCTATTAGGCTACTTATACTTTTGAACGGGATATTATTGATCATTAAAACTGACATTTAACAAAAAGAGATAGGGTTGTGTAATTGTATATATTCTAAAATATATAAAATATTCTTTATAGATATATTTACTATGCATTCTCGCATATGTGTACATGCACAATACAATACAAACAATACAACCCTGTCTGTTTGTTAAATGTCAGTTTTAATGATCAATAATGTTTCATATTTTTAAAATGAAAACAAAAAGAAGCAGGGTTATGTTTTATATTTCGTGTTGTTATAAATATATGCAGTGAAGATAATCAATGTTGCCTGAACCACATTTGTGTGGCCATTAATATGTTTATGATATGTTAATTTATAAATGAAAAGAGGCAGAGTGGTGTTTTAAACATATTTCGTTTTGTGGTTGCCTAAAATATACATAAAGAGATAACCGGAGTAGCCAACGCGAGCTGAGTGACGCGATCAAGAACGCACTGTTGCATTTGCAGAATAACCGGACTCGCGTCCTCTCGTCCACGGAAGTTCATTCAAGTCCGAACTACCAAGGAAGCAAGTCCGAAGTTTGCGTATTGGTATTGAGAAACAGCCAATATTGACCCGCGTTCTGTTTTCTATCATGCGCCGTGCACGTTTGCGATGATGTAATATGCACGCAAACGCACCAGTTTGAAATCAAGTTGAATGTGAAACCAGACCAACGCTGCGGGGGGCGCCGGCAACAAACGCGCTCGGACCGCAGCAAACGAGCTGTAGCCGGACATGCACTTCTCCAAAACTAAGATTAATTGAGTGAACACGGAGCAGTTTTTCCGTGAGCGGGAATGTAAAACCCGGAGTGGACGATGAGCGAAGTGATTACAGAATGCTTAGAGTAGAGAGAGGAACGTGCTTTCGCTCCACTCCAGGCTTTATTACATCCCCCTCAGCAGAGTTAATACACCTCGTGTTTCCTTAATTTAAGACCTATTCAAACTAAAACTAAGACATATATCACACTATTTGAGAAATGAAAGCCTATTTACGGCCTTAAAATTATGAAAAGTTAATTTAAGACATAAGGACAGACGGGAACCCTGCAATTGACGGAAATCCGTCATAGACTCGCTGCAATTAACGGAAATCCGTCGTAGCGACGGAGAACTTTAATCCCTGTGCTCGTATGAACACTGCTGGATATCAGCCTGCATTTTGATCGCAGATTTAGTCGCATAAACAGCGCAAGCGGCTTGTGACAGAACACAGACCGACTGAATGACACTTTAATTTAAGTAGAAAATCTTAAATAAAGATGAACTCCAGCTTGTCTGTGTTTTCAGATCCGCACTTCTTCAGCAGTGTAGAGAGAGAGAGAGCGCGCGCATGGTTGCCAGATACTATTGAAAAGACGTGTAGAAAATATGTTCTTTTAACAGAAAAGCTCTTATTTGGGGTTTAAATTCTGTCATTGTGGCCACAGCGGATTAAACTAGGCTAGGTACTATCTTGTTCTGTAGCTCACTTGCCTAGCAACCATAGTAACGGGTGCGATCGCCTTTTCTGCTATGACGTGGAGCGCGAGGTGGACTCAACGCTGCATACATTTTGAATTAGCCTATATTAGTAACAGTTCATTTTGTTACGGTATGAACTTAATCCTAGCAAAGGCAAAAACATATATAAGACCTTTGTAACGAAATCCAAGACTTGTATACTAAATTCAAGGCTTTTAAGGCCTTAATTTGAGATGATCAAATTCAAGACTTTTTCAAGGCTTTTAACCTGTTAAGCTTCACCCCCAATTTTGAAAAATCCCCAGAAATGGCATACCCAAACTGAAACAGATACAGTTCATGAACCATTTGTTCTAAAAGCACAAGTATGATCTCATTTGAAAGCTGACACCTGGCAGTTTATTGCAAATGTAGAATTAATTATTGTCATAATGAAAAATAAATGTTATAAATAGCTTCAAAGTTTTGTCAAGTTATTAGAAATTTATTTTTATGAAATATTTTCATGAAAATAAAATTGGAAGTTGGCCCTGTAGCAATCTAGAAATGCACTGCAGCTAAAGCCACATGTCTGACCATGTTATATTTCAAATCTGAAGATGATATGTCTAAAACTCTTTATTTAGTTAAATGTTTTTCAAGATCATGTCAAACGACTTTATTTTGATTAGACTCTAAAATGCAAACTGATGTTTATTGTCATTTTCTAAGCATCTATTCAGTCTATTTTCTCTATTGTGTTGTGGTCTAAACGATCTCCATTCAGTGTCAGTCTCCCCTGCACACATTCACACCTCTCCAGCCTCTGGTTATTGCTCTAAATATGCTTTCTTTTGTCTGCATTATAATTACTAAGACTGGCTATTCACACTGTTTTAACCCCTAATCTCTTTTAGGGAAAGTTCTCAAAGTTCTCACCTTACATTTGAAACTATATAAAATGACCTTCTTGAAAAAAGAAACATTTCAGCAAGCAGTCCTATTTAGAAATATTCATAAATATAACAGCTAGGTAGCAGGTGCACCAAGGGCTAGCTAGCATGTTAGCTTAGCACACCATCAATACACGACAATTTATGAGATTAAAACCATGTTTGTGCTCTAAAACTTACTTTATAGCACAAGTCGAGTGTTTTAAATAACCTTCTGTGCTCTGATTTGGCTTCAGATAAAAAAAATCGGACAGAAAATATAGTATTTTATAGTATTCTTCACGATGATAAAGTCTATATCGATTAGCATTACATTATAAATATAATCTATTATTATGAAAATACCTGACATGGCTCGAAGAACACAGGTAAACCAAATATCATTGCAATCATGTTTATTGTCTTCAAAACATCTTTATCTGCATGTTACAGCAATCTCTGTTAGTGTTTACGTCGTGATGGACTTCCTGAAATGTCACATGATATGATTCTTCTTCGTGTTCCATATTTGGAGTCCATAAGTGTACAGGGCGCCCTCAGGCTGCCAGTATGTATTGAAAACACAGTACATCAGAGTCTCCAGCGCTCATAATGATTAAATCGACGCATTTGGGTAGATATACAATAAATATGATTCCTGTCTATATAAATCTGATGTATACCTATGAGAATCTATCAATATTTCTCCAAATCTGTACACTTTTGAGCTAAAAGCCCTGATGGACGTTGTTTTGTCAAGCGCTGTCGTGACTAGGGGTGCACGATATTGACAAAAAAGTGATATTGCGATATCGATAATGAATATTGCGATATCGATATTAATTTCGATATTTTTAAACGTATGTAAAACTACAAAAGTTATGGGAAAGCGCATCAAAAAAGATTAATAAATAAAACAAGTTTTCTTACAACATTAGGTTTATTTCAACTGACAGTCATATTGGACTGGTACAACATGAATAAATAAATAATAACCATGTCTACAGAACAGAACATGTTTTACTGGTTGTATGTACAATACAGTGTAAAAAACAACAAATAAAGAGCAAGCCTACAGAACACACCTAGCAACTTCATGCGTTTTCTGTGATCGGATAGCTATCCGATCGTGAAAAAAAAACAGGTTTGCCCTCCGAAACGCATTCGAGACGGATTTTGAATCCGGAGGAGGTCTGGGCCGCATTCAGATGAAACTGGACAATACATGCATCTCTTTGTTGAAACCACATATGTAAAATTTACTACTACCAAAAAACGCTAAAAAAAAATAAACGTGTGAGAATGTGTTACAGGCTACATGTCATGTTATAGTCAGATATGACGACGCGCGCAACTGCCACACGCATCGCCGCAGCTGAGCATCACTTCATCAAGCCAACGTGCAAACTATCGCAAATCAAAGTGAAAGTAAGTCGCAGACGCTTTACACACAATTATCTTCATTAAAAGTAAATAAACGAAATGATCTTAACAGGGCTGTTGCCGTTCTCTCTTATTGCGTTATTTGATTTTTGACGTTTTAGCTGATGATCGTAAAATGCAGCTCATAACTGTTGCTTTCTGTGACGTGCACTCCATAGCGCAGGAATTGAAGATCGGATTTATATCCGTTTTGCAAAAACACATTTATGTGACCAGGTGTAAAAGGAATATCGTTTATATCAGATAGCTGTCCGATCAGAGAAAACGCATATGAAGTTGCCAGGTGGCCTGATGTGCGCTGGTGTGTGCGTACAAGCGGGCAAGTGTGTGTGTGTGTGGTAGTAGAGCAAGGGAGAAGTGAGAGAGTGACGGCGATTAGCTTTTGAGCGAGGAGCGACTCTACAGTCATAATGAGAAAAACAAAGTGTCTCGCCTGTTCTTTCTGACCACTATGGGAAATCTGTAGCATGAAAAGTTAACCCTCTCCTTGATTTCATGTTTATGGAGAAGGAGAACCAGGAAATGAGTCGGGGGAAATGCAACGGTGCATGTCGGACGCATACAAACGGACGCATCAAAATATTGCATAAATATCGCGAGACTTTCGATATTGATATCGAGCAACGTGATATCGCGATAACGATATTGATTCGATATATCGTGCACCCCTAGTCGTGACGATCTCACTGGAGTTTTTTCTGAATGAGAGCGGCTGACACTCATAATTCATATCAAAGGTATCGACTCATTTTTTGATTACATAACTCCAGACTAGTGTTGCACGGTGTACCGATACTTCAAAAGTATCGCGATACTCGGAAATTAAAAACGTCACGATACCTAAATTTATTAGTATCGATACTTTTTTCTCCTCACGCACGCAGCAGAAGAAGCTGCAGCTCTCATGTGACAAACACTACAGCGAATTTTTGTCCCGCCAAAGTCTTATTTGATCGGTGAGTAATGTAACTTACTTGCGCGTGTGACAGGGCGAGTAATGTAACTTAGATGCGCGTGTGACAGGGCGAGTAATGTAACTTAGATGCGCGTGTGACAGGGCGCATGTCTAACTGAGAGAGAGAGAGAGAGAGAGAGAGAGAGAGAGAGAGAGAGAGAGAGAGAGAGAGAGAGAGAGAGAGAGAGAGACCTGCATGGTCGCGCGCGCACGCACTCTATCTGCGGAGCCAGGCGAAAGTAAACAAGGCTTCCGTCTCAAAACTAAGCGCTGTCTTGCTCTCTCCCACATATTAATCAAAATAAATCGACACGATGGTATGGTCTGAAAACTAAATTTTCATGTGGAGCATTCGGAGATTTGTTTTCCTGAATTACCGCTGGGTGTGAATTGTGCTAAAATATGTTGCCTTAATTATCTTCTCTGAAAAGCGTTCCGCACATTCAGCTGATTTAAACCACACTTTAAATAAACGAAAACAAACCTATCCAGTGATGATGTTTTCTGTGATGACACAAATCTTGTGGGATGTCCTAAACTGCGGGGATAATCACACAACGCGCACACGTCCGATAATGACACGTCCAATTCGCGAACTAATGACTCATTTGAACCGATTCGTTTTAAAGGGTACCTATCATGGAATTTTGAAAATTACCTTTCATGTAGTGTGTAACATAGATCTATTCAATTCAATTCAATTCAAGTTTATTTGTATAGCGCTTTTCACAATACACATTGTCTCAAAGCAGCTTTACAGAAAGTGCATTTCAGAAATGTACAAAGAAAAATACAGTTAGTTAATCATGTATAAATTTAGGCATAACATATCGCCGGTGTTTAGTCGTCTCTTCACAGGCGTCGAGTCGTCTCTCCACAGGCGTTTAGTCGTCTCTTCACAGGCGTCGAGTCGTCTCTCCACAGGCGTTTAGTCGTCTCATCACAGGTGTTGGGGCATCTGAAGTCTCCGTGAGAGGCTGGATACAAACTGGAGCTGACGAACGCTATTTACCTCGGGACTAGCGTCCCGAGATAACAGCAGAAAGACAGATGGGAAATAATTAGCATAGCTGATGTTCATAATATTAATGCATTCGAACTGATTCAGAAGTAGTATAAAAGGTAAGCATTAAGTGAATGCTTGGTTAAAGAGATGCGTCTTTAATCTAGTTTTAAACTGGGACAGCGAGTCTGAGTCTCGAACAATATCAGGAAGGCTATTCCAGAGTTTAGGAGATAAATGTGAGAACGCCCTCCCTCCTTTAGTAGACTTAGATATCCTAGGAACGACCAGAAGCCTCGAATTTTGTGATCTTAAAGAGCGCGATGGATTGTAGGGCGATAGAAGGTCTGTTAAATACACAGGAGCTAAACCATTTAGGGCTTTATAAGTCAATAGTAATACTTTGTAATTGATACGGAACTTAATAGGTAACCAGTGTAGAGATGATAAAATTGGTGTTATATGATCATATTTTCTTGATCTAGTAAGAACTCTAGCGGCTGCATTTTGCACTAACTGTAGCTTGTTTATTGAGGATGCAGGACAACCAGCTAATAAAGCATTACAGTAATCTAGACTCGAGGTCATGAATGCATGAACTAACTTTTCTGCATCTGAAACAGATAGCATGTTACGTAGCTTAGCAATGCTTCTAAGGTGGAAAAAGGCTGTTCTTGTAACATATGAAATATGATTTTCGAAAGTCAAGTTGCGGTCTAGCATAACACCCAGGTCTTTTACTGTAGTGGATAAAGTAACAGGACATCCTTCTAAATTAAAGTTGTATTGTAAGGGATTTTGTGGGTAGTTTTTTGGACCAATAAGTAATACCTCCGTTTTATCTGAATTTAATAGCAGGAAATTACACGTCATCCAGCATTTTATATCTTTTAGACACTCTGTCAAGTTAGATAAGTTAGTGTTTTCATCTGGTCGTGATGAGATATATAATTGAGTGTCATCAGCATAACAGTGAAAATTAATTCCATGTTTTCTTATAATATTACCAAGTGGCAGCATATATATTGAGAATAGCAGAGGGCCTAGGACAGATCCTTGCGGCACTCCATAGTCTACTGATGTTATCTTTGATTTTTCCCCATTTAAACAGACGAAATGGTAACGGTCTGATAAGTACGATCTAAACCAGCTTAATGCCTGTCCCTGAACACCAGTGTAGTTTTGTAGTCGATCTAAGAGTATTTTATGATCTATAGTGTCGAACGCAGCACTAAGATCAAGTAGAACTAGTATTGAGATACAGCCTTGGTCAGAGGCTAAGAGTAAATCATTTGTAATTTTAACTAGCGCAGTTTCTGTGCTATGATGCGGTCTGAATCCCGACTGAAATTTTTCGTAGATATCATTTTTTTGCAAGAAAGAGTACAATTGAGCGGACACAATCTTTTCTAGTATTTTAGACATAAATGGAAGATTTGAGATGGGTCTGTAATTTGCTAGGTTATTTGGATCTAATTGCGGTTTCTTAATGAGAGGTTTTATTACTGCCAGCTTGAATATTTTTGGAACGTGACCTAAAAATAAAGACGAGTTAATAATATTGAGAAGGGGCTCTTCCACTACAGGTAACACTTCTTTAAGTAGTTTAGTGGGTATTGGATCTAATAAACATGTTGTTGGTTTAGATGCAATGATTAGTTTATTTAGTTCTTCCTGTCCTATAGTTGTAAAGCGGTGTAGTTCTAAGTGAACGAAAACATCCTGCAAAGTTTTAAATATGAAAGTTCACCGTATACAAAGTTATTATCTCTCAAAAGTAAGAGTCGACTCTGAGTCGTTGATATGAATCGATAGACGAACGATGCACTTTCGTACGTCACTTGTCCAAGTTATTTGAATAAGATACGCCCACTCATTGCATTAGGAGACACCAGGGAAAACATCATGTCGACGAGACGCTGCTGTGTTTTGAAGTGCGACGCAAAAGCAAACTTTTTTCATCTGCCCAGTGAGGAGCATTTGAAGACAGTGGCTACAGTTCATAACTATACCACAGAAGTATTATAGCCCGAACTTGTTCTGTGTTTGCGTCATTTTGAAGATGATTGCTTCACAAACCTAAATGCTATAAAGTATGAATTTGCGAGCCGATACTGAAGGAGGGAGGTTCAGTACCGAGTTTATTTGGATCAGCTTCCTTCTCCGAATCACAATCTGTAAGTAGGCTGTTGCTTTTATGTTTGTATCATGTTCTATAATTATTTTGTGTGTGTACGCACAGGCACAGCGCAGCTTCTAGCAGCTAACTTAGGTCTTCAATGTCAATTGTATTGAAATATGTGAAGTGTTTGTCGTTGTTAATGGAGTTGTCACAGGGCTCTCGAGTGTCACGCATCACGCATTGAGCGTGACAGTCACTCATTTCGGTCTTTTGTCACGCTCTCCGGCCACACATTGTATTTCTCACGCTGAAAAACTATTTGTAATATATTTAATATGCCGCAGTGCCCAAAACTCACTCACTGTGGAACCGGCAGGATTCAAGCGCGTCTCCTCCAGTGTTGCCAGGTCCGTATGCCTGCACTGTTTCCGCGGGTTGTTTGTGTAGTGCACGCTGGTTGACGCGATTGTTTTATCCACTGGAACATGATTGTTATTGAGGAAACACCCGGGAACGCTATTTGAATATTTTTGGCCGTGATTGGGTTAGTTTGATGAGCAATTGGGCTGGTTTTGTTGTGCAGACCTGGCAACCCTGGTCTCCTCTGGTGTTGTTCGTCTGGTGTTGTTAGCCAATCAGAAAATAGCACTGTTGTATCTGGGTAAGATCTAGCGCAACAACCAATGACACCCCGTCGGCTGGGTGTCTAACATATCACCACAGATTAGCGTCACGCAAAGGCGGGGTTTGGAAAAATGACTCGCTAAACGATTCATATGGGAGTCGGTGAGCAAATCAGGTAAAAATAAATGCATATTATAAGACAACAAAAGTGTTTTTTGTCATTGCATGCTTGTAAAACTGTTGTTGGGGACTCCCAGAACAATATTAGGAACATTTTAAATGCCATAATAGGTACCCTTTAATGAATGGTTTAAACAACTGATCTGTCCAACACTGAACTCACGAGACATCTGAATCGGTTTATAACTAATTGGTAACACTTTACAATAAGGTTTCATTTATTACATAAATTACATAAAAATACAGTTTGCTTACTCAAGTGTAAGCTTTAAAACAAATAAAACCACTTGTTAGCATGAGACTACTTTTTTCCACACACTGCTATCAGGAATCGATAAGAGAATCGTTAAAGAATCGGATCGATTAGCAGAATCTTCAGTGGCATGGATATTGATAAAATCTTATCAGTTCCTGTTAACTCTTATGTTGCTTATGATAACTGAGATAATGGTGCTAAATTTATTATTTTTTTACCTTGAATGTCATTGCTCTAATTTATTTTTTATATTTTGTTCAAATGTTTAAAATATCTGCTGTTCAAATGTTCATTTATTAGTGTGGTGTATGATTAGAATGTTGTCCCGGTTTTAAAATAAAGCACAGCAATGATATTTGAGAGTGTTTCTCCCTTTTCAGGAAAAGTATCGAAAAAGTATCGAAATCGCAATACTTGACTTGGTATCGGTATCGAAACAATAATTTTGGTATCGTGACAACACTACTCCAGACACACATTAAGACTAGGTATGTAACGATTCACTCGCAACCGGTTGAAAATCGATACAAATGTGTGACGATTCAAGTCGGTTGAAATGTTAAACGAATCGCGATACACGTTTTAAACAGCAGGGCCGTTTACTGTACTAGCTTGTGAACCTCTTTTTACAGGCACAATAGCAGCAAGCACACACTGGCGCAAAGCTAGCGAGTGTTTTCACTTCATTCATGAAACTTGAGCTTGTGTGAGCCAATCTCAACCTCCATAGGAATGAACTGAAAAAACGCTCGGTTTGCTCCGCTCGCGCCGCGCCAGTGTGTGCCATAGACTGGTGTGCACGCGCCGTCAAACACATGGCGATGGCAAGCGTAGATGTTGATGTTGACTCATTCAAATCGGAGGTGTGGCGGCATTTTGACTTTCCGTAGACTAATAATAATCACCACCGTGAGAAGCACAAGTCACCTCCGTTTTCATGTAAAAGGCATCAATTCGCTCTGTGCACGAGAAAAATGCTAACTTCCGGCTTGAGGGCGGACGTTGGGTACTTCGTTTCCGGTTGCCGTCTTGTTTACATCAGTGGACCGGCGTTAACTTAGTTTAATCGTTCGCAATGGACCTAAAACATAAAAAAACTTACTGTGGCTGAGCTGGTTTAATGGTTAAAGCGTAAAGCCTTGTTTAACTCGACGGGTCCGCATGAGCCCAAAGGTGCGCGCCGCAAAAATGACGTGATTGTAACAGCAACATGGATTAGAACACCATTTACTACACACAATAGGCTTTTTTCTCTGATTTTGAAAACTCTTCGTGATCGCCTTAAAATGCTTCCAAGATCGACTTGTCGACCGCGATCGACGGGTTGGTGATTCCTGTAACGTTACTGTTTTCCGGTCAATGACAAGAGTACTAATCAGCTGTCTCACGAACGTAACCAGCACATGTATCCACACATAGCAAAGCCATAACACAGCGAGGGAGAAGAACTAAGTTACATGAAACAATCCAACTACATATTTACACCACTGACAAGGGAAAAGTCACTACTCACGGTGTCTATAGCCGCTTTCCGTCCGGAGGGACTTTTGCAGTGCCTAGAACCTTCCTATAACCATTTTTTTCGCGTGTTCCGACCGGACTAAGTTCCTATAACTCTTTCAGTACCTAGTCTAGAGCGAGGACTTTTTTTAGTTCCCTTTCCCAACGTCGGATACCTTTACTCCCTGTATTACATGTGTACTCCCTGTATGACATACTGAGAGATGTAATATTTAAACCCCTTTCTCTCTCTTGCTCTGGGGAGCTGGAGAAAAATCACTAACCAGTCGATGAACATCATCGACTCCAATATTATATTATAATATCGACTGAAATCTTCGGTTAATGTCCAAGACATCTGGAGAAATATACATAATCTACGTTGTCCATCAGGCTACCGGAAACTAGACACCCCATATCGGTTTCGCAGCCGGAAGTAGCATATGCTAACGTGCACATAGTCTATATGACAAGTGCGAGAGCCACGGAGAACACAAGGTGCATCAGTGTTTCCGTGGCAACTAGGTGTTGTATTTATTTTACTATCTCTTTCTCTAAATGTGTACATGGATATATATATTTTTATATATATATAATTTATTGATGGTTATGGCATATTTTTCTAAATGTGTGGGTTTTTTTTTACCCTTGCTAGTGTAATAATGATACAAATTATAACGAAATTAAAACCCCTCTAAATGTGGTACTAATTGTACATTGTCTTTTACTTAGTGTGCGAAGGTACCAGTGCCCATCCTCTTGACCAGACAGACAGAAAGACTGAGTTGAAACAACCTTGAAGGGATTTTTTTTTTATTTCAATGTAGTTTTTCTATTTGACAAATATATTTTAAAATTAAAAAGAAATGTGGAGCATTTTGTCTGAGAAATAATAAAAGGGACACTTTTTTTATTTATAATTTCTTAATCACTTGTTAAAAAAATCGTGAGAAAATCGTATTGTGAAACCAGTATCGTGAATCGTATAGCATCGTGAGTTGAGTGAATCGTTACATCCCTAATTAAGACATAACTGTCACTATAAGATTCTCAGAATACAATAGTGGTCAAATACTAAACCTTCAGTCTTATATCTTTTTAATGATGTATAGTTTGTCAAGGTATTAACATTGAATCTGATAGTAACTTTGAACGATTTAAAAAAAAAAAAAACGCTCAGAGCGCCCTCGCTCTGGCGAAGGTTAAGAGGTTAAGACCCGCGGGTACCCTGTTTATGTGTGAGTTATCGAGTCATTCATTGACTCTCACGATTCGTTCAAAGCCACAGATTTCGTTGCAAAATAGAACAATAAGCCTGACTATACTGTTTTAAATTTAGTAAATCACTTAATGTTACCCTTTTGTTTTGTTTTTTAACTATTGTTTCACATTGACATCAATGTCACATTTGAAATCGTGTGGATATTCGGTAAACATTGCATAAACATTAAAAACACTGCTATCAGCAACCGCGCGCGCGCACTCTCTACACTGCTGAGGAAGCGCGGATGATCTGAAAACACAGACAAGTAAGCTGGAGTTCAGCAATCTTCATTTGAGATTTTCAACTTAAATTGAAGTGTCGTTCAGTCAGTCTTATGTTCTGTCACGAGCCGCTTGCGCTGTGCGAACGGCTGCCTGTTAAGGATTTCCTCTAACACCCGGAGTGCTAATGACGTGCTGGTTGTCCTCAAAACAGTAACACGGCGGATATCGCTCATATAATTTTTTATATATTTTTTTTTTCTCATATTCAGACGTGTGTTGCTTAGGCGGCCGCCTTAGTTTCAAAGTGCTGCGGGAAACCCTGCACTAGGTGGTACAGCCTGAGACATGCACAATAAAAAAATGTGCCTTCTGCATTTTTGTTTTGCTTTTCCCTCCATTGTACCAAACCGTGATGTCTGAACCGAGGTATGAACTGAACCGTGACTAATGTGTACCGTTCCACCCCTACTCTCTATTCTCATTATGTTCATTTATAAGCTCATGATGAACATTTTCTAGCATTTGTTTACTACTAATAATAATAATAATGTTAATATTAAGCAAATTTATTTACAAGATCTTTAAAAAAATTATAATTAAATGTCATTATTATAGAATGACTCAATTGTGAAATAGTATTACTGTTATCGGTGTCTTTCCCTTTACTTTACAGCACATCACTGACAGGCTTTCCTATGTGATTGATTCAAGTTGTCTACCATTGTATTTATCCAAATGAGGTTTGTGAATCCATGGACATTTTGTATTTGGCAGTAACTGTTAATGTTATGAAAGCGACAAGAAAACGTGACAAGTTCACTGGACTTCTCACAAAATGCCATATTAAAGGAATATTCAGAGGGGCGAGTTGAAATAATTTATTTTGGGCAATATCATGCCCCAAATATTGTATATTGAGTAGGACCGCACGATCTTTTGACACAGTTGATCATTGTCAACTGCTTTATGCACTAGCTGACATGAATGTCAGACGTCCACTTTGGCTCAGTGTAAGGAGCTATCTGAGTAACAGAGAGCAAAAGGTGAAGTGGGGCTCCTGTGTGTCTAACTCCTACCCGATTTCAGCTGGTGTTCCGCAGGGGGGACTTCTATCCCCTCTGCTTTTTGTCATCGCCATAAACAGCTTGGATTCCCGCCTGCCTCCTTCAGTAATTCCGGTGAAATATGCAGATGACTTAACAATCACTGAACTTTTAATGGGATCCTTACCAGGGTTAGCGCAGAAGGCCTTGGATTCAGTGGCGGAATGGGGACACGAATTTTCACTGGTAATGAATGAAGGTAAGACAGTGGACATGGTCATTAGCGCCAGGAAAGACGAAAACATTCCCTGCCCTTCCTCTCCTGTAATATCAGGGCATGTAATTAGCAGAGTTTCCACCTTTAAACTGCTTGGAGTTCAAATTTCTTCTGATCTGTCGTGGGGCGCACACATTAAGTACATGATTTCAAAGGTGCGTCCTAGAATCCACTATCTCTGTGTTGCTAAGAATGCGGGTCTACCATGTGATGTTTTAATGAAAATATATTTGACATTTATACGGCCAGTTCTTGAGTACGCTAGTCCAGTATGGGGTGGGCTACCTAAAGGTCTCTCTGATGAGTTAGAAAGGGTCCAAAAACGTTGCTGTCGGATAATAGGTGTTCCAACTTCTTCACTCCTATCACTGAGTGAGAGGCGCGACGAGGCCACTACACGCACTTTTACAAAACTACTCAAGGACAGTTCATCACCACTGCACTGTTTCCTGTCTGTGGCTCCAACACCTACTTACCTACTACGCCAGCGTAGGGAATTTGTTGTGCCCAGGAGTAAATCAAAAAGACATGAACTTTCTTTTATTCCACGTGCTCTTAAACTGTTTTATAAATAACTTAGATGTTCTCTTTATATGAAACCTGATGTATTTCAGGTTTTTTTTATGTATCTGTTTTACTCCTCCTGTTTGTTTCTTCTATTTTAATTTTTACATTTTTACTTAGGTACATAGGTTGTTCTGAGTATGTGTTCTGTTTGATACATTTCAGGGTTTTGTTCTTCAATATCCTGCCTTGTCAAACTCTTAAATAAACTAAACTAAACTAAAATATCGTGCAGCCCTAATATTGAGCATATCTTAAATTGTACCTGAAATAATAATTTGTGAGACCAGATGAGATGTATGTATGATAGATTTTGAACTGTACTATTTTTTTTTAATTGCAGGTTTTCTGGGATCCGCAGCGGAAGGCATCAGATGTTGGCCAGGACAGATGTGCCTGTACACCACACGACCTCTGCTTTTGCATGGATTGCTGATTACTACCATGTTCTGTTAGGGTATTATTATAGCAAACTGAGCACTTGTGACAGTGGAATCTGTAGGTGTAAAGTCACACATCAGTAAATGTAAAGCCACAGAGAGAAAGTTTTAAACTTTTTTCTCTCTTACAAAACACAGAAGATACAGGTGCACAAATACTATTTTACAAATCACAAAGTAAGAAATTTATATGCTCACATTTAAGGCGCGGTTAAGTCACCTTTTTACAATACAAATTGTTTCAAAGTTGGGCAATTTGTAGAATAGGATTTGTGCACCTGCAATGAAGAATTTAAAAAGGTGTGAACAGATGAGTTGTGTTTGTGAGAGAGAAAGAAAAAAAATTACAAGTTTCCAACTCCTAAAATATTTTCTCAAAGACTTGACATCTACAAATTGCACTGTTCTGTTTTGCTTCAATAATACTAGATATAATACTGTGTATGCTTAATTTGAGTCGATATTCTGATCATGTTTTTTCAAGCACATTTTATCAATGCCAAACCACATCAATCTTATTAACTACTATTTATTTTGTATAAAATCGATTTACAGTACCGGTCAAAAGTTTGGAAACATTAGAAGTATCTTCTGCTAATCAAGCTAGCATTTATTTACACAAAAAAAAACCCAGTAATATTGTGAAATATTATTATAATGTAAAACAGCAGAATATAATAGTAAAGTGTAATTTATTCCTGTTTATAATATAATATAATGTAACACTGAAGACTGGACTAATGATGTTGAATGATGAATAATTAATTGCATCACAGGATTAAATTATATCTTAAAGTAGGCTATATTAAAATAGAAAACCATTATTTTAAATTGTAATTATATTTCACAATATTACTGTTTTCTGTGTTTTTGATCAAATAAATACAGCATTGATGAGCAGAAGAGACTTCTTTCAAAAACATTAATAATAGTAAAGTTTCTAAACCTTTAACTTCTACTGTATAATCAAGTGATATTCAATAATTAACAACCTGGACCCTGTTGACCCAATCAGCTTTTCTTGTCCAATGGTCGGTCAGTTTAATTTTCTAATTTCATCCAAACCTTGTTCATTTAAATGTATATAAACCTGTTTTCATACTGTTTTTGCTGTTTGTGCTTTGTTCTGTAGTAAATGAACTGAATTAACCAAATTCTGTATCTTTCATATGTAATTGAAAAAGTCTCTAAAATAGTTTTGGGCAAATGAGGACAAGTTAAATTAGACCACTGCATGTCCGCCCATATTATATTAATTAAAAACTAAAAATGACCAACTGGTTACCAACACACGACTGTTGATCCATGACGTTGCCACGACGTCGCAGTTACTTACTGGCGTTACAAAGTTACGTCGTGGCAACGAATCCAGGAATTTCACTTTTCCGGTTGCCACGACGTAACGAGTTACTTTGCCACGACGAAAGTTTGGTCACCAGATTACGTTGCAGTTACGTAACAGTCACGTATTTGTGTTAGCTGGGACTTCTGGTAAGTGTGTTAATGCTTGTCCCCGGGGTTAAGTAAAAAGATGTCTGTGAAAAATAGTAGGCCTAGTATGATTTAATTAAATGCATTTATGGTGAGATTACTACATTTTCCTGCCAATCTGTGGTTACTTTGACCACTAACTATACACTGTCACTTTAATGCAGTGCGTGCAGCACAGAGTCGCTGTCGTCGATCGATAATAGTGCTGATGTCTGAGAGAGAGTCTGCAGCTCTACTACTGTACATGTCTAAAAATACCAGACATTTCTCATATTTATATCACATCCTTCATCAAAATGCTTAATTATAAAATACATTTTGTTTGAATGCAAAGAGATGGCCCACTAAACATTGGACGTCGTATAGACGTGCAAATCATGTCTATATTGAGTCCGTCGGTCCATGACCAATTCTGGACATCTATTCGACGTCCAAATTAAGTCCACTATTTGGACGTCCAAACATGACCCAACTTGGACGTCATCTTGACGTCCAACATTTGACCTTGAACTGGGTAACTTTTTTGGACATCATTTGGACGTCTATGACAGGTGCAGGAAATTATTAATATATAATATTTGTTTTATTTACAAATAGGGCCTATTAACATGATCAATACACATGAATACAGATTATTTAAACAAACACGATTTTTTTTTATCTGTATGATTATTTATTCATGTTTTTTTTTTACATTTTCTTGTTTTTCTTTTAACAGTTTTCTTTTATTTTAACCTTATCAAGTTATTTGTTTATGTATACATGTATTTTTGCATGTATCTATTTATTTACTTATTTAGAAATGCAATTTGTGGGAAATTATATTTCAGAAAATAATTTCATGGTATATTAGGCCTATCCACCTTATTCCTATCTAAAGAACCAACAGCAGCAAAAAAAAGTCAAGGACAGACAAAGATAGCTCTCTATCAAGGAAAATAATAAAGAAGACAATAGTTATTAAAGGACTTTGGATTTTCAACGATTTCAACCAAGGAGTAAAAATCAGTCAACGTCACTCTGATTGGCCGAGGCAGCACGAGCACATCATCAGAACCCAACCAATAAACGACACTCTGATTGGCCCGAGGCAATACGACAGGCATTTGGCGCGAGTCAGAAAGCTTCGAACATTGTTTAATGGCGTCCCATCTTTTCAGACCTTACATCTCTACAACGCTGGTGAAACATCGTTTCCTCTAACGTTAGTCTAAATTGAAGGTAAGTTCGGTCAGCCTAATGAAGTCATTGTCCATGTGTACGTCTTAGGTAGTTTGACGTTATTGTCTTAAACTTCACAATAAAGCCGCGAATGGTAAAAAAATAAACGACACCCTTTTTTTGTTCAACGTTAGCTTGCTGCTCATGGTTCGGGTTCAGTTTCGATGTTATTTTAGCTGTACACGAGAGAACATGTCGATTTGGGATGCTAAACTGTGTATTCCGATAGCATGGCATGGAGTTCTGACTGACTAACAATAGCTCAATGGCTAACAACTAGCTTGCGTCCGTAAACGGGGTTGTAGATGATGTAACCGTCACTCTGATGATTACTGTCACTCTGATTGGCCGAGGCAGCACGAGCACATCATCAGAACCCAACCAATAAACGCCACTCTGATTGGTCTGAGGCAACACGACAGCCATTTGGCGCGAGTCAGAGCTTATGTTCAAACATTAAATGGCGGCACAGCTTTTCAGACGTTAACGGTAAATCGCTGGTGAAACTTCGTTTCCTCTAAATTGAAGGTAAGTTTGGGTAGCCTAATGAAGTCAATTGCCATGTGTACGTCTTAGTTTGGCTTTATTGTCTTAAACTTCACAATACAGCCGCGAGTGGTAAAGCAAAAAAAAAAAAAGTGCCGTGAATGCTAACACCCTTGCGTTAGCATTCACGGCACACATTTTTTTTTTACGTTAGCGTGCTGCTCATGGTTCGTGTTCAGTTTCAATCTTATTTTCGTTGTACACGAGAGAATGTCAATTTGGGTACTTTACGGCACGTATACCGATAGCTGCATGGCATGGAGTTCTGACTGACTAACGTTAGCTCAATTGCTAACTAGCTTGCGTCCATAAACGGGGTTTACAGATGAAGTAACCGTCACTGATTATTATACCGTCACTCTGATTGGCCGAGGCAGCACGACAGGCATTTGGCGCGAGTTAGAGCTCAAACATTGTTAAATGGCGGCCCAGCTTTTCAGACGTTACATCGCTGGTGAAACATCGTTTCTTTTAAATTAAACGTAAGTAAAGTTCAGTCAGCCTAATTAAGTCAATGTCCATGTGTACGTATGTTAGTTTGGCATTATTGTCTAAACTTCACAACAGCCGCGAATGGTAACATAAAAAAATAAACGGTACACTTTTTTTAAATATCTTTTTTTTTAACGTTAGCTTGCTGCTCATGTTTTTGTTTAGTTTCAATGTTTTAGCTCAGGGGTTCTCAAACTCGGTCCTGGAGGGCCACTGTCCTGCAGAGTTTAGTTCCAACCCTGATTAAACACACCTACCTGTGCGTTTCTAGTGATCCTGAAGACCTTGATTAGCTTTCTCAGGTGTGTTTGATCAGGGTTGGAGCTAAACTCTGCAGGACAGTGGCCCTCCAGGACCGAGTTTGAGGAATATTAACTGCACTTATAACGGTAGGGCTGTGACGGTATGGGACTTTTTTCTCACTGCGGTGAAGCAAGGAATCTCACAGTTTGGCGGTTAACCAGGAAAAAAATTACCCGCAGTCGCGTAACACACTGCAGATGCGATCAAGAACATAGCTTGTAAATGATTATCAAGCAGTATTCTTTATTAAATTAACATTCATATTAAACAAATAAATATTAACTATTAATTAGGCTAAACTTAAACTTTTTAATATTTATAAAGCAGTTTTCTTTATCAACAGCAAATTAACATTTATATTAGCCTAAATTGTAAATAACAATAAATAACTATGAATTGTGCTAAACTTAAACAACCTTTTTTAATAATTATTATTAATCCTTATATTAATTATAATAATCCTCATTATTTTACTTTCAAAAATTAACATTTATGTTAATGTGTATAATATTAATAATTAACTATTATTAGGCTTAACATAAATAAACCTTTTTTTTAAAGTGCAAAATAAAAGCTTTATTTTTTAGGTTTTGTGACAGGAAAACATACATAATTAGAAGTTATTATTTGAATTTGTTCGTTTTAAAGTGGACATTTCCAGCTTTAGTCTACATAGGCGATATTTAGTTTCAGTTCTCGTGCTTCAGTTCACAGAGATCATGAAACCGCGCCTGATTGTTTTATTTTATTTGACAAAGGCACAACGTTTTTTTGTTATTTTGAGTTTACACACAAATAAAAGTAGTTGCTAATAACAAGTGGCTGCTAGATAGTTACCATTCTTTGTTAAAATCAAGCTATCTCGTTTTGGCTCTTTTAGGGGCTTTTACAAAACATTCACTCCGAATATTGTCAGAAATTATGAAAAAAATTTGGTCATTGAACTCAAATAGCATAATGTGCTAGTGTGCTCTAGCCTATATTAGTTTGTAATACTGCAACACTTAAAGGATTAGTTCACTTTCAAATAAAAATGTCCTGATCATCCCGTCCCCCCATCATCCAAGATGTCCATCAGTCGAAAATAAATGAAGGTTTTTAAGGAAAACATTCCAAGATTTTTCTCCATATAATAGATTGAAATGGCAACCAAATATTCAAAGAAGGTTCAAATGTTCCTCAATGCAGCTTCAAAATCCCTTCACGATCCCAGTTGAGAAATAAGAGTTTTACCTAGCAAAACAATCTGCCATTTTGTAAAAAAAAAAAAAAAAATGTTGGACAATTTTGAAGTTGGAGAACAAAATGAGTTGTAATTTTTCACAGACAAATACACACAGACAAATAACTTGGATGATGTGGTGCCTGACCTTTTCAACGTCATGACGCAATGTGCGGTGCAGCTCGGAGATGTGCAAGATGGGCATTGGTGGTTAAAAAGTATATACATTTTCCTTAAACAATTTCTTTTTTGATTGAAGAAAGACATACATGGACATTAGGGCTGTCACTTTACGTTCGAAAATCGATTGCACAATCGATTGGACCAACCAACAACAAGTTTCGAAACGAAAATAGGGAATCGATTTTAATGGCTTTTTTTTTTTTTTTTACCAAAAATGTGTTTTAGGTTGACAGATCAATAGAACATGTAGGATGCTGGAAAATAATAATGTCTTTTCTGTTAACCAAATGCTTTTTAATATTCGCTATTACTTCAAGGCAAGTGAACAAGCGCGCCGTTATTTGTTGCTAGAGCCGTTGCTTAGTGACGTGTGTGTTCAAGTAAGCCAGAAATGCGCAGATTCTGCGCAATACGCTGTATTTAATATATCACGAGGACTCACGAGTTGCGTATTTGCGCTAAATCCACACAGATTTGGCTTACACGAACTTCCACAGCAAAGAAAGTGAGTAAACATAGACGCACGCCTCTTGATTTGACAGCGTTAGCCTCCAAAGTTCATTTTTACCCGCATCTGGCGAGTTGAGGGTGTTAATTTCAATCCCTGAATGTAGCACTCCTGTTTGTCATTGTGCACGAAACTTCACGCCAATAAAGCATCAGGAATATTGCTGACTTGTGGGCGCTGCGCGTCTCAAGCGCCCTCTTCACGTTCGTCCTAATGACTGTTAGTTGTCAGTGGATTTGCCTATATTTGGTGTTGAAAATGGAAACGTCTTTAGACACGGAAAATCGATTTTACAATCGATTCAATGAACACTTATGTCTCAAAAATCGAACAGGATTTTTTCACAAAAGTGACAGCCCTAATGGACATATTGGTTGATGTGGGAGTGAGTCAATTATATGGATATTTGTTTTTCTTGAAAGTGAACTAATACTTTAACATTTGTGTGATGGAGAATGACAACTTTAAGGTGTTTAACCCATATTTTCTTCTCATGTGCTCTAAGGAGTGAGGTGTCCTTCTCTTTTGGCAGAAAAACCACTTAAACAAGGTACATTTCAAACAAGATCTTATCCTCTTTCCTTTTGTACAGGCCCCTGTAAAAAAAAAAAAAAAAAAACAGTAAAACTTAACAAATTATCATTAATAACTGTGTTTACAGATGACTTTCAGATTAAGACAGTGGCGCAAACGCAAAAGAGAACTGGATCAACTGCTCCGTTATTCTGACAGTGACGAGGACATTGAAAATGATTGCAACAGTGTGCCTGGTACTCCAAGTAGGCCTAGTTGTAGCAGTGACTGTGAACCTAGGACCCCAGATAGTTTAATGAGTGACAGTGTTCTTGGGACAGATGATTTTAACTTTGAGACTGATGTGGACTATTGCTCTACTGATTCGGAACAGGAACCAAAAGAAGCTGAAGTGACCAGCTTAGAGGACGAACTGAGACCGTGGGCGTTAGAGCACAAATTGACACACCGAGCGCTTAATGGACTATTGCCCATATTAAGAAAGCAAGGGCACCTATTGCCTGTGGATTGCCGGACACTCCTTGCTACACCACGGCATAACACAACAGAGCCTAAATGTGGTGTCCAGTACAAGTACTATGGCTTAGAAAAGGGTATCTGTCGTTTTTTAAGTCAGATGGAAAGTAAAGATGTGCACCTCACCGTAAACATTGATGGCATCCCACTTTTCAGAAGTAGTGGTGTCCAATTCTGGCCAATACTGGTGAAGTGTGGCCATTTTGATCCATTCATTGTAGCCATGTTTAGTGGACAAAGTAAGCCCCGTCCTCTGGAGGAGTATTTAAAAGACTTTGTGACTGAATACAAACAACTCAAGGACAATGGAATAGTTTTTAAAGGCCAGACTTACACTGTCAATATTGATGCTCTGATATGTGATGCCCCAGCAAGAGCATATCTGAAATGTATTAAGGGTCATACTGCCTATGAGAGTTGTGAAAGATGCTTAATCAAAGGTACTCGTGTTGAGAGAAGAATAGTTTTCTGTGAACAGGAATGCACTTCTCGAACAGATGATTGTTTCGCCAGAGTGGAATACAGTAACCACCAAACTGGAATCAGCCCCTTCATTGCAGCAGGAATTCCTTGTGTCAGCTCCTTCGTCCTAGATTACATGCATGTCGTCTGCTTGGGAGTAGTTAGGCGCCTGTTAATTTACTTGACTCGTGGCCCAAAGGTCTGTCGTTTATCTGTGAGGCAAAAGGATGCAATTTCACAAAAACTAATTGCACTGAGAGGGAAGATGCCAAGTGAATTTGCTCGACAACCGCGGGGTTTGCATGAAATTGACAGGTGGAAAGCCACTGAACTAAGGCAATTTTTGATGTACACGGGTCCTGTGGTTTTGAAAACCGTGTTGTCCCCCGAAAAATACGAACATTTCTTGTCATTGACAGTATCCCTGTCGATAATGCTGGAGTCAGATGAGCGGATTCGAAATGCCTATCTCCAATACTCTCAGGACCTCATCAAACACTTTGTAATGTGCTGTGCTGACCTGTATGGCAAGACCTTTCCTGTATACAACGTACATGCACTAATTCATCTCAAAGAGGATGCAAGCCACTTCAACTGTTCCTTGAATGACATTTCCTGTTTTCCATTCGAAAACTACCTACAACAAGTCAAGAAACACGTGAGGAGCGGGAGAAGTCCCTTGGAACAAGTGACTAGGCGTTTGTCTGAAATCGAGCAATCAGAAGTGGACAAGAGCCAAAAAAAACCTAAAGTGTTTGTCTCTGTTAAAGAAAAGGACAGTTGTTTTCTTTTGAGGGACAATAGCTTTGCATTTGTTCGACAGAAAAATGCAGATGGGACTTATGCTTGTGAAATTCTGCACCAGCGTCGCACTTCACCGCTATTTCACCAACCATGTAGCTCTGGACTTCTGAACATAGTGTGCATAGGAAATGGTCATGTCAGGATGAAAAATGCATTACTGCAAGAAAGAGATCTGTTCCGGAAGGTGGCCTGCCTCCCACAAGAAGCTGGTGGTTTTGTCCTTATACCCCTTCGCCATGGTCTGGAACACACACATTAAGGTTACTTTTTTTCTTTTTTAAATTCCATCAGAGATCATCATAGCTGATCACCTCTTTCAATCCGTTTGTTTTCTGTATCTTCCTTGGTGACTCCTGCATGTCCTTTTTTACTGCATCCATAAAACTCCCCAGGCCCCTCTGTTTCTCTCTCTCTCCCTCTCTCCCTCTCTCTCTCTCTCTCTCTCTCTCTCGCCCGCCCGCCCGCCACAATATTCCACTCACAATGTAACCATCATAGCCCTTACGTGTCCAGACCCTCTCAACCTCTAAACTTTGACCCTAAAATGTTAAATTTATCCTTTCCAGGTCATGTACTCGAGGGCAGTTTGGAGGGAGGGTACCCAAGAGGAGGAGGGTGTAGTTCCTGACTGTTGGATTGACCGAGAAATGAGAACAGTCAGATGGCCACGTAAAATGAGCGTTATAAAAACAAAAAAAGCTATAAAGGACAAAATTATCCCCCAGGATGATTGGATGACATTCTCATTAATTAAGATAAAAATGAGTTCAGGCAAGTTTTTAAAAAAAATTCTGTTCATCAAATAGATTTATAGAAAATTAAATGCATTGCCATGTCAAAATATTGTTGGATTCTTTTTGTTTTAAGTTCAATTGTCTAATTTATAGATGAGCGTCGTAAATGTGACAACTACAACCTGACCAGCCAGGCAGAGGACGACGATGATGATGAGGTGGTTAAATCGACGAGGAAGCGCACTAAAAAAGGAATTCCAGAGGGTTTTGTTAGCATGGGTAATATGTTTCTCATTCTCAGATACTTTATACATTTGAAATATAAAATCAATTGATACAAATTGGGCAGAATTGAGTTTTTTTTTTTTTTTTTTTTTTTTCAGAATTATCGGATTCAGATGAGTGTGTCAGGGGTAATGGGTTTTCTCCTAAATGAATTTATAATTGCAGTTTAAAAATGAATCAAATTCTTTGATATATTTTGAGATGGATATCCTTAGCTTTACATTACCTCTGTATAGGTGTCAAGAAGCTACCCCCCTTCCCTTCTGCACCAAGGAAGCTACACTCCATTGAGGACACCAGCATGTTTCACAATACTTGTGAGTACTGATGACAACTTGCGTAAATAGTGTGTTGTGTACAAAATTAGTAACAGGCTCATGCATGTATTTTAGCCCATGCAGATGGTGCCATGTCTGGCCAAGTGGAGCATGCGGACAGTGAAAAGTCCACTCCTAGTAAGTTTACCCCTTGCACAAAACATTGCACTGCACAAAGTCATAGTCCATTCAAGATGAGTTCCTCCCTGCTTGTGAAGTAAGGTAATCTCTTTTAAATATACATCATGTAAGTAGTCACAGGCTCATTCATGTGTTTTAGCCCGTGAAGATGGAGCCATGTCTGGCCAAGTGGAGTGTCCAGATAGTCCCAGGGGCAATGAAAGTTCAACTCCCAGTGAGTATTTACTTTTCCCCAACCATCGCGTTGCACAAAGTCGTAGTCCATTTAAGACGAGTTGGTTTTCCCTCTAAATTAAGTGTAGTAATGACCCAAGTATTTCATTTATTAATTTAGTTTATGCAACATGACCGTACTTGCAGTCTCACTCATGTGTTTCAGACTCAAGTCAAACCTTGAATGTCCTTGTGGAAGCCTTCTCTGGCCCGGAGAAAATGTGAAGCTGAATCTCGGTGCAAGGATATTTCCGGTGAGTATTCACTTTATCTGTTGCACCAACCTAAAGTCTATTCAGGACAAAGTGTTAAGGCTGATTTATAATTCTGCGTCAGACCTACGCCTGAGCCTCTATGCTATAGACTACACTCTTTTCATTCGCTTCTGCGTTCTCATCGTTGATGTGCAATTACCCATTCAGAAGGGAGCATGTGAAAACGGAGGGAGCTGTTCTAGCAGACTAATCACAGCGCTTGCGTCCATTTAGAATTGATGCGTTGTTACATTTTTGGAGAGGTGCATGTCAGGGTGTGCCAAAGGGTACGCTACACACAGCCTACAATGTAGCTACGACGGGAGGTCGACGCAGACCTATACATTTTTTACTCACTGCTTGAGAATCAAGTTTGGTAATGATTTATTTTATTGGTTTAATTACATGTTTCAGACTTGTCTGGCTTAGAGGGGTGGCGTGTGCCAGTTTTTACCCTTACAATAATTGTACAACTTTGAATATTCTTTGTTTTCTTCGCCCTAAAAAAAGCTAGCACAGCACCTCAGAGCAGAGACCTGTCGACGCCCAGTAAGTATTCATCTCATCACACTTTAAACGGTCACTTTTGTATTTTGTCAGGTCTTGTGAAATGTAAGAATATTCTTTGTTTTCAGGATCCCGTCATGCAGCAAGAGGTCATGCGAGGGATGGCTATCGCTCCAGGTAAAGAAGCAGAACAGGGCACAGTGTTAGTAGTGGCAGGCTCCTTCTGGTTGGTCTTCAGCCCTTATTTTTGTCAACCAGTAGGTCTTAGTATGTTTTTGTCAGTTATTAATGTAATGTATGTAAATGTAAGTGATTACATTTAAGTGTTATTAGGTCCAGCAGTGGATCTACCTTCAGGTCCTGGGACAGTGATTATTCAAGGCCAACCTTCAGGTCCAGACATGATGGGTCACGGCACAGTGATGGTGCGAGGCACACAGTCTTCATATCACTGCTATATTACTTTGTATGTGACTAATACATTGATCTTGTACAGACAGGGCCAGACATTGTGACCGATCCCGTAGTGATGCCCCCAGCCCCCCAGTCAGGTCCAGACATGGTCAAAGGGCACAGCGTTGTGATGACCGATCCCGTAGTGATGCCCCCAGCCCCCCAGTCAGGTCCAGACATGGTCAAAGAGAACAGAGACGTGATGGCCGATCCCGTAGTGATGACCGATCCCGTAGTGATGCCCCCAGTCCCCCAGCCAGGTCCAGGCATGGCCAAAGAGAACAGAGACGTGATGGCCGATCCCGTAGTGATGACCGATCCCGTAGTGATGCCCCCAGTCCCCAAGCCAGGTCCAGACATGGTCAAAGGGCACAGCGTTTAGATGACCGATCCAGTCCCCAAGCCAGGTCCAGACATGGTCAAAGAGAACAGAGACTTGATGACCGATCCCGTAGTGATGAAGCACAGCGACATGATGCCCACAGCCCCCCCTATCACAGGAATGGTGAGTAGTCGCTGGGTTCACACTGCGCTCAATTAGGATTATTTGGTAACACTTTATAATAACTGCATGCTATTAATCATGTCATTCTTTCTTCAGTCGAAAAGAAATTAAGGTTTTTGATGAAAACATTCCAGGATTTTTCTCCATATAATGGACTTCAATGGGTTCCAAACAGTTCAAGGTCCAAATGAGAGTTTCAGTGCAGCTTCAAAGGGCTTTAAACGACACCAGACGATGAATAAGGGTCTTATCTAGCGAAACGTTCGCTCATTTATAAAATATATACAAAAGTTTAAGTTTTATAAGCTCAAATGCTTACCTTGCTCTGTTCTGTGATGCTTGTTCGTGACTCTCCTTTTCAAACTCGTTTATCAAAATGAACAAATCTTTTTTCGTGTCATTTGGTTCATTCAACGAACGAATTGACTCGGGGAAAAGATTTGTTACCAAAAAATTTATTTTCGACTAAAGACATGGACATCTTTGACATGGGGGTAAATTGTCAGCAAATTTTTTTTAAAAGTGAACTACTCCTTTTAATGATTATTAGCGTGTAGTTATTATAAAGTGTTTCCGATTCTTTTATTCAGGTGGTGATCATGCCTGTTAAACAGTGCACACATTGACAAGAAATCAAGTAATTTAAAGGTGTTGTTTTTTACAACACCACAGCTTTCATCTAAGCACTTTGCAGTTCAGCAAGTTTTGTAGATGTACCTCTGACCGTTATATTGCAGATTTAATACTTATCTTCTAATAAATCTGTTAAGTTGCATCATTTGATATCTTCTAAAAATTTTTTTTTTTTTTTTTCAGATGCAGTGACTGAGACTGGGAGATGGGCCTTCCCATTGCCATGGGGTGGTAAGCATTGATATATTGGCAGTGGAGAAGACTCTTTTAAGAGTACCACCTTCTCTCTTCCTGCACTGTTCTCTCTGTCCACAGAAACTGCTTTTCAGTAATAGGCTTGTTGGTTTCTATCGTGTCAGATGATGACATTTCTTTGGACTTGTTTCTTTCTCCAACACTGCTGTACAAATAACAAACACTGAAGCTGATTACAAAAACAATTGTGAGTTAGCTGAGCTTACTGTTCTAATTGGAGCATTATAATCAACAAATGTGTTTATTATAGTGTTCCAGAAAAAGGTCCTGACCATACTGGTCGACATCCGCCATCGCTTGAAAGAAGCGCAGCCTGCCTCTTCTGCTGTCCACATTGAGAGGATTGAAACCATGGAGGACTTTGAGATACAGGAGCAACGGATCTCTGATACACAGGCCTTTGAAATCCTGGTAGGTTTTACAAGTCTGGAAGTAATGGATAGCCTAGAATAAATTAAAACAGTGCACTTGCACACTGTGATTCCTCTGGGGAGTGTCAGTCAAGTTTATCATGGACTTCTTTCAACAGGTGCTGCAAATTTCAAGAATCGGTGGGCGGAACACCAAGGACTGTGTCCACAAAGTGTTGGACAGGTATCTACAACATTTTTTGTATGTTCTCTTTTGCCTTCTTTAAAAAAATGTTGGAATAGATAAATTAAATGAAAAAATACAAGTTCATAACCAAATGTATTGTGAGATGGACCAGCTGTGCTTGACAAGGAGATGGGTAGGATAAAAGGAGGACCAAGGGACACTGATCAGCTAGTGTAAATGGTTTATTGCATTTGAAATGTTCCTACATATATCCTTGACATTAATTTATTGAAATTTATTTTTCTTTAGGCTCCTTACCAACAGCCTCATGGCCAAATTTAATTTGAAGGGCAAGGGGAAAAGGGGGAAACGCCCTTTAGAGGGAACAAAGGTTTATAGAGCAATAAAAGGTAAGTCCAAGTTTCATGTTGACAAGTCTATTAAAAAAAAAATGTCCTTCCCTTCTGACTGTAAAAAAAAAAGCAATGCCAATTTATCTATCTTGAATTTATTAATCCACAAGAGGTGTTACAGCATTAAGAAACAAAAATGGCAAAGTTGAAAGTAACAGATGGTAAATGATAGTCACAATTCTCTCAATATTATTCCCCTCTCATGGCATAAAGGTGAGGTCATTACAAACTGTTATACCTCTGGGTATGAATGACTTCCTGTGGCGGTCCTTATTACTTTGAAGCTGAAGTAGCCTTCAACTGAAAACAGTCTGCTCTGACAAATAGTCGATGTGTTGTATTATGCAGGATACTCCACTTTTTCTGGAAATAGGCTAATTTTACAACTCCTGCAGAGTTAAACAGTTGAGTTTTACCATTTACGATTTTCTGATATTTAGAGTATCAGTAACCAGACAGTTTCTGGTCCCATTGACTTCCATAGTATATATTTTTTCCTAATATGGAAGTCAATGGGACCAAAAACTGTCTGGTTACTGATTCTTCTAAATATCAGAAAATCAGATGAATGGATTAGAAAAATGGTAAAACCCAACTGTTTAACTCTGAAGGAGTTGTACAATGAGCCTATTTCCAGAAAAAGTGGAGTATCCCTTTAACTAACTTTTATTTTATTTTTTGTGCAAAATTATTCTCAATAGTAATTTCTATGGAGTCCAATGTGTTTCCAAGTAGAGCCTTGTGCGGGACCGTTTTCTTCATCCCGCCGAATTTCTGACCATTACCGCCCGCTCCCGCAACGGATGTTACACTCAATCCCAATGCAGCCCTCTACAAAGCACAAAGCTAGCTTTTGTAAATTGCACAAAGCACAACAGGTTGATACAACTGAACGTTATTAGAAAGTGTTTTCAGTGTTTTAAGTCATTTATAAGTGATTGATTGAACTAATCATTTACAAAACATTCATAAATGTTTACCAAGTGATGTGCTAACACTTCATGTATGTTTTGTAAATTGTTACAAGTCATTTACAATTGAATAGTCATGTTTTGTAAATTATTAATCATTAACTATACGTTTCATAAATGTCAGGTGCCCAGTGGTTAAAGACTCCATGTTTTTTAGAGAAGACAGCTGTCTACAACCTCACCAGTCAGCACTTACACTGCAGTACACACTACAGTGTTCAACACCTGTTATAGATTTATAAATGCATGAATTAATCATTTACATTTTCTGCATCACTTGTAAATGTCTTACACTTCATTCATAGGTTACCACTTCAAGAATCAATAAGGCATAAGATCTACGAATGCTTGGTAACACATTTACAAGCAATTAGTATACACTTTAGATTAGGGGATACAGAAAGTGTTGTAAATGATTTATTCATGCATGTACACACTGTTAAACTGTTACCCGTTTCAAACGATCTTTACATGAATACAAGACATTTACAATACATTCCCCCTCTAATTGCTACATGCATACATAACTTTTTTCTTTTTTTTTTAATTTATTAAACATATTCGTGTTTTATAAATAATTTACTAATTACTTGTAAATAAATTGAAACGGAATTTACAAAAATTCATAAAAGATTACCAAATGATACTAATATTTTATGTATGTTTTGTAAATGATTAGTTCATTAACTAACCACTTATAAACTTACAGACTTACAACTGAACGTTATTATAAAGTGTTGCCAATGGTCAACATTCTAATGCACACATTAAAGGATCCAAGCTTTCAAAAAAAAAAAAAAAAGTACTTTGCTTAGTCCCTTCTTGTAGTTAGCTTAAGTGTTAGTTAACAGTTGCTGTGATGGCTTTGTATTTATCCTGTAATGGATGCAAGGAAACATATTTTTGCTTTCAAATGTGGGGTCTTTGGTGAATGATTGCAGATTGCCTTTGTGTATATATCTAAATTTATTTTTCTGCTTGTGTAGAAGGGATCATGAAATTTGATTCTGCAGCCACAGAGGAGCAAATCAAGTTTCACGTTTCTGACCATCTCAAGCATGCGCCGCAAAGACTGGGAGGTGGAGGATTCGCTGCGCCCTGAGCCAAGACGAGAGGACTTGAATTAAAATTGAAATAAGTTACAATCTAATCATTTGTTCATAATTGTTCTTGATATGTCTGGTGCCCTTCAATTATAATCGAATTATTTGTTCATAAATTAAATTACAATCTAGTTATTTGTTCATAATTGTGCTTGATATGTCTGGTGCCCTTCAATTACAATCGAAATATTTGTTCATAATTAAATTACAAATGAATCATTTGTTCATAATTGTGATTTATGTCTGGTGCCCTTCAATTATAATGTAATTATTTGTTCATTAATTAAATTACAATCTAATTATTTGTTCATAATTGTGCTTCATATGTCTGTTGCCCTTCAATTATAATCTAATTATTTGTTCATAAGTGTGCTTGATGTGTCTGGTGCCCTTCTAATGCTATTCAGGGCAATTTATTTTTGAATAAAGATGAAAATGGTGATTATTGAATTGTGATTTATTTGTATGTGTATAATTACTGTTGTACAGTTATAAAAACGACGTCTAATATAAGTAGATTTTACGTTGAAAAGACGTCCATAAGTAACCACATTTGGACTACAAATAGCCCTTACACGGAGGTCCCACAGACGTCCAAATTAGACGTGCAGTTGACGTCGAAAAAAAGACGTCATCTGGCGTTTCAAAACAACCCCTTCATTGGACCAAATTTGGACGTCCAAAAATGACATGAAAAAGACGTCACACTGACGTCACGTTGCGCAGTGGGGGACCAGCGCAAACATAAACGCGACGTCGGCCGACCCAAAGCCGCTGTAATGGAGCATACGATATTTAGACGATGATTATTACTTCTGTGCAGTTTAATGGTCACTATTATCTTAATAAACGTTCAAGGATGATGCATTTTAACAAAATATGTAATTCACTGACCTTGCAATTGCAATAATGCTTTCTCCCACGAACATCTGTTTGTCCAAGTCCGCACGTTCAAACGTCCTGACCCCGCCTTTGCTTCAGTTTCATTGGTTGAGCTGTAAACCAATCATTTCCCTTTCTCCCCTGAGAACATGTTTGAGTAAATAAAAGCACGCCCGCACCCCCTCATAAACACAGATCAGCGACTTCAGTAACACGTGGAAGACTGTGTTTGTGCCTTGAATTTACCTCAGAACAACACGATCTGAAGATGAGAGAGATTTTTTAAGGTAAGAAATGTCCACTCATAATAGTTATTGTTACATAAACCTTACATTGTAGCTACTAGTTAAACTGGCGCCAGACTGTATAGCTGAGTTTCCGTCACGTGATTATGATGAGCGCGAACTTAAGTCATACTGTACTACTTTACACGCTATATTACAAGAGAAAGATATAAACTACAAATCAAACATATGTTGGAGCAAATACCTCGTCTTACAGACATACTTTGACTTAACAAAGTTCGTAAACTGGTGCGTTACACACACACACACACACACACACACACACACACACACACACACACACACACACACGGCCATTTTCCCATTCCGCTCCTCCCGAACGCAGACGCAGGTTTGCAAGCCGTTTTTTCTACAGTTTTTCGGGCAATTTCTTGCATTTCCCCCCTTTTGACCAAACAACTTTTGGTACACGATAAAAACTCCTCGTGGTTTGATCGATTTAAGCAACCATAAACGACGCAAAACATAGGCATTTTGAGTTTGTTATAGTGCTTTCTAAATATACTTCCGGCCCGCCATTTGCATTTCGCGCCATGGCAACGCGGTGGCGTGACGTCATATGAACACAAGCTATTTGGCATAGCTATATATATATATAGACAGAAACATGTTGAAATATGAATTATGGACAGGTAGGCAATCTTTCAATGGTAAATTTATATACATGTAGGACACAAGAATGTTTTTATGTTCGATAATAAAACACAGCACAATAAAAGTAGGCTAGTATGAGGTGTTTACTCTAATATAGTGAATATTATAATGTTTAGACCTGTGTTTACTGTTAAATACTGTGTTTGTGGATATCTGCTCAAACGTAGATGTATATTATAGGGGTGTAACGGTTCACGGTTCGATACGATACACTTGATTCACGGTTCGGTACGTTTTCGATACAGCTAAAAGAAAGAAATGCCAGAGAATTTTTCTTGATTTAAATTTTTTTAATATATTTTAATTAAAACTAACATCATAAAGGATGGTATTTTTTTTACTTTGAGCAATGATGAGCTGTACTTGACCTTTCTTAAGAGCATATAAAACAAAACAGCTCCTTGGACAAATATCAAATGTTATATTGTAGTAGTTATAAACAAAACAGTAAGATTTTTTTAAATTGGCCTACTTTTGAACAAAGTAATTATTCCTGGGATGTTAAACTGTATTTTCAGTAACCAGCATCCAGTCGTCAGCATGTAGATCGTGGAAATAAATCAGGAAAATTCAGTTGCTCCTTCCACCGTATCCCAGTCTCTGCATTAAGATTTAACAGGATCAGCTTCGGAAGCTGGGTCAGCATCTAAAGAGAGAAAAAAACAACTACAATTGAAATGTTAACATAAAAAAAAGTCTAAATGCACTTTGACTGGAGAATAATTTGAGTTCTGGAAAAATAGTTACAGGTGTTTTTTATTGATATATTAAAAACCAATGTAGGTGGTTGATGAAATGAAAGCATGAGAACAATTTACAAAAATGATCAATCTCACTTGCTCTACCCGTGTCGGTGTCGGCCCGATATTAAGTGTTACGAGTACAGGAGCACAGTATCGGACCGACACCCGAGGACTAGCATCAGTATCGGACCTGATCAATCTCACTTGCTCTTAGTATCGGGCCGACACCGACATGGGTAGTGTTACGAGTACGAGTACAGTGTTCAGTGGGTGAGGAACATCTCATTTAAAACATTTCATATTCATACCCAAAATATTAACAGATAACATAAGCAAAATGTTTATGAAAATACAGTTATATATATATGGTGCAAAGAAAGTTTTTGTAAATGTCTCTGACAAATCTACAATGCAGAAACTGTGAATGTGTGAGAGTGATTCCAGCAGAATACTTACACAGAGCAGGACAAATTATCTGATTACACACAAGCATAAACTTATATTTCAGTCTAATATTTACAGTGTCTGTATGGAATAAAGCTTGTTTCCGACACTGAATTAAAAAAAAAGACAATTGAGACTTTTTATCTTTTTTTTCTCAGAATTGTGAGATATCAGGGCAATTCTAAGGGGATAGTTTATTAGCAATTAATAAACTAGCAATTAGTTAATAGCAATTCTCAGAATAGTTTATATCTCACAATTCTGACTTTATAAGACAATCGCGACTTTATATCTCACAATTCTGAGAAATAGGCCTAAAGTCAGAATTGTGAGATGTGAACTCGCAATTGGGAGAAAAAAAGTCAGAATTTACCTTTTTTATTTTTCATTCTGTGGCGGACACAATCTTCCATAGCGTTCTGATGAAATTTATACGTGTTCAAAAGAAATTATTACATACATATTTAATGTTATTAAATGAATGAATATTATTTCATGGCCTTAATTTTTTACTTCCATTTATATATTTTTCATAAGTTAATTTAAATATTACAGATGGTTGATTTCATTTCAGTTATCAATTAAAGTTAGAATTGTAACCTGTTATTTTTAGGTCACGTTAACATGAGAGTTATGACGTTATATGTAAATAGCCTAACGTTAACTTGTATGATTTGCTGTCTGTCAGCGAGCAGTGTTTACTGGTGTCTATCAATTATGAACAGTCATAATCATATTTAACGAGATGTAATAAGAGTGTGTAGCTTATGTATTGTATTTACGCTACATAAATCCTCGTTTACATCACTATTTAAAACTTTAAAACAAAGACATGACTGGTTTAGAACGGCCATTGTGTCTAGCTCGGCACTAGTTCATCGCGTAAACGGTACAACAATAATAAACCAAAAGGTATGTAAAACACTTACAGGTAATGAATTAATTCAGTTTTAAAGTATATATTACCTCGGAGATGCTAGTCGACCGTTAAACCGTTTAAACAGCAGCTATACTGTATAACGTTAGCTATGTAAGGAATAATGTATAGCGAGGCGGTCGTTATAGCGAATACCCCCCCCGACAGGCTGACTATAGGAGCCCGACGCTAGCGGAGCCTGAAGGGTTTGTATTCGCTACAACGACCGCCTCGCTCTACATTATCCCGCTTATTACATGGCTACCTACCAAATAAATCAATAATTTGACTCAAAATATTGATTTAAAAAGGAGTTTATTGATTTAAAAACGATTGTATAGACCAATTTCGAGCCGACGCCACAGTTACGTCACGGCGCTAGCTGGAGGCAAAACGAAGGGAAAACTGCAGGCGGCCAATACAAACCAGCACAGATTCGGCTACATAATAAGGAGCTTAAATTGTTATTATTATTATTATTATTAAATGTCATCTTGTTGTGTTGTTGGGTGCAAGAATCAATGAAAAATGAATATGCTGTATCTGGAATTTTTATTTCTAGAAAATATTCACATCATTAACATTGCACCGTAATGTCACTCTTTACATTGTCGTCTTCTTGGTGCTGACAGAACTGCGGATCGTACCACACAAGTCTTGTACATGACCGTTCAGCACATAGTTATAGACATCTAAAGATGTATATGCCCTCAGTTTCTCTTTACGCTCGGTTTCTCTATCGGATAGGTGTGGAAGTCAGGCCACTCAACCGGAGGTAACGCTAATCCTGTCAGATCGTCCATTGAGTGAGCGTGTAACGGCTACGGATCAGCCAATCTGTTTCCGTCTGTTAAAATTAACTTTTGCAAATAACAATCGCGGTCCTGGACAGTGAGTGACCTTGCACATTAAGATAAAATCGGATTTTCTTCAGTCATTGTTAAAAAAAAAGCTAACAAAACTTGTATACTGCGGCAGAGGGATCATCCTGCCTCCACCTAAGCTCCGCCCACAGAAAAACGTCACCATGTTTACCAACTGAAAATTGGTCTATTGCTTCTGCTAAAGAAAATAGTCCGTTCCGTCTCCGAACTGCGTCCATGGCAACGCTGTTTTTCATGGCAACGGTGTGTCATACTAAGCAGCGTCTGTTATCAAGAAATAACACATCGCATTCTACCAAGCCATGTAATAAAATCAGATAACAATAAAATTACTGTAATTTAATACTAATTAAAGCTACACTGTGTAACTTTTTTAGTTTATTCTTTGCTAAAAACACTTAGTTCTTTCAAAAATATATGTGCTCATTAATGTATATTTACTTCGTTCAAGTAATAAAGTATTCTCGTGAGTGTATAATATGCAATTAAAAATACATACGGGTGAGGGGTTCCTATGTCGGTCGCCATGTTGCCCCTCCATCTTGAAAGTACATTAGCCAAAGAGGGAGAATTCAAGCTTTGCCTTTCGCGTTTTAACACTCGATGGCACCGTGTCGAATGTGAAGAGGGGGATTGCTTGAGACTGGACTACATTGGCCACCGTAGGAGTTAAAACGAAATCGGAATTGAGAGGAACAGAAAATAATATTCACTGGATGGTCATATACCTTTTCACCGCTAGATGGTGCTAAATATCACACAGTGTAGCTTTAATGAATTCATTACAATTAGTTTCATTAACTTTAATAGAAAACTCAAATTACTATGGAAATGTAAAAAGCTTACCTGTTTGGTAGGGGTGTGACGAGACGCTTATCTCACGAAACAAGTAGTGATGGGAAGTCCGGTTCTTTTCCGCGAACCGGTTCTTTCGGACAGTTCGTTTTAATGAACCGGTTCAAAAAAACGGTTCACCAGTTCTTTTACGTCATCACGTAATGACGTCAATTCTATCATCTCGGCGGATAAAAGTACTTTAAATTAAAGGCATTTATAATCATAACTTCAGTTAAATATTAGTACTCATCGTCATAATCATCTTGGATAAGTTTCTTACATTTACATTTTGCAAACGAACCCTGCTGCAGCCTAGGCGATGTGCTAATGCGGATGTTTTACATGTTTTAAAAATATAAAATGCATAAATGGTCTTCATCATTTTATTTGTTATTAAATAAACTTACATTTCGCCGAATTCGCCCTCTCATTTAAGTCCTGGGTTCGCCCGTACTGCGTGCTCATGTATAAGCTCAGGATCCGTCGGCCGAAAGAAGGTTCTGTTCAGAGACGGTGCTGTCACGCATGAGTATCTCCAGCTCATCGGTTCTCCATATCGAACGTGTTCGAAAGAAACAGTTCTCGGTTCTGTACTGGTGATTCAAGAACTGCAACAGCCAGTTCGTGACTCGAGAACCGTAGGCCTGTATGTGTGCTGAGCTGAAACCTGAATATACAGTCGACAAAACTAACAAATCTATGCATGTCTGTCTCCAATATAGCCTTAATGTTAACACATTATAAACATTTACTGTATACATACAGTATATAAATGTTTCTAATGTGTTAACATAACGAATTAAACATATGTTTAATTCGTTATGTTAACACATTATTATAAACATTTACTAAGCAGTGCACCATTAAAACCTTGGCAAGAGTTTACATCAAAAATTTATATTCTTAGAAATTAAATGAGCTGTTCCTGAAAATATTAGGCCTATTTTAGTATAATAATGTTTAGTTTGACAGTTTTACAATCCAATCGTTGTTTCCAAACTTAAAAATAATACAGTGATAATACAGTAATTATGGGATAAACATGTTTCCAAAATGTTTTATTTTGTTGCACTTACTGATGTTCAACTAAATACTTAGAAAATGTACATTTCGTCCCTCAGAAAAAATTGCACGCATGCTCAGCTCATCAACTCATCAGTTCTCAGTATGTCGAACGTGTCCGAAAGAAACAGTTCTCGGTTCTGTACTGGTGATCCGAGAACCGCTGTACCTGTGCGTTCGGTAGTACACGCATGCGCAGTATCAGCTGCTCGTGCTCATCACTTCTCTCAGCACCAACATATGTCTCAGTTCAGTGAACTTCTTGAGTTACTGGAATAAAATGTACTCCTGGATATTGGTTTATTTCGATTCAGAGGGACTGTCAGGCATGTCTGAAAGTGAGTAACTTTATTAACTTGTGGTTCAGCGCTGACGTAAGACGCGAACTTGTTTCGAACGATTCAATCCGATTTAGTGTACTGGTTCGACCGGTTCACTAAAAAGAACCGGTTCAAAAGAACGATTCGTTCACGAACCGGCCATCACTAGAGACGAGACGAGACACGAGATTGGGTTCACGAGAAAAAGACGAGATTTTTGCACAATTTTTCAGAAATCCTCAATGACAAAATTCATGACTGGAAAAATAGTATGCAGGCGCAATTTGCAATGTTTAACTAATAATCTTATAAAGTAGACCTGAAATGACATGCATTATGCAGGGCTTGACATTAACTTTTTGAGGCACTTGTCCTTTGGACAAGTAAATTTATGTTTCACTTGTCCATGCACAAAAGTCACTTGTCCGGGTAAAGATTTATAATTTTATCTAGGGCTGCACATTTGGGGAAAATGTCATATTGCGATTATTGAGGTCAATATTACGGTTGCGGTATGCGATTGCGTACGACGATTGCGAAAACTACGTACGACGGCTTTTCGTAAACATATAACCAGAATGATTGACAACTAGGAGGACCAATAGTATTGATGATCCACCCGGAAAAAGAAAATCCTCCGCTATACCTTTAACTTTACTGACAGGACGCTTTATTGGTAGCTGGCCCTTTAAGAGCAGCCGCTGTGGACAGAGACGTGGATCTCACCCGCGCCTCATTCTCTCACGAGTCACAACTCTTTATGTCCATCATAAGACTGCTCTTATGTTATGAAGATAATCGACAAATGACATTTTGGCCTAATTGTGTGTGTTGTTGATGTTCGTTCAAGCGCGGAAAGAGAACTGTATTCTGGCGTGCGGTCTGTGCATGCACATTATACTGGCGCGCGTCTTTCTGTGAGTCACACTCAGGACATTCACAGGCAGTGCGAAAAATGTGTTCGTTTCAAATCGGTAAAATTAAATCTGTCAAATAGACGTAACGAGTGGCACATAACGTGAAGTAACATGGCATTTTATTTTGTTTGAAATTTAACTTGTCCGGTCGGACAACTAATTTTCTCTTCCACTTGTCCTACAAAAAATCCACTTGTCCCCATAGACTGTAAAAAAAATGGACAAAGTGTCTGTGACGTCACCCATAGACTTTCCGAATAACGGTTTCTGAAGCCGTTTATGGGGGGTATGGGCGGCACCATCTTTGAAAATCTTGGGAAAGCCTAACCCTGCCCACCTTCTGGCCAATCCATATATGGGTAAAAGGGCGGGCTTTGTGTGAGACTGAGCCGGCCGGTGGACGCGCCTCTTCATCCAAGCAGCCTCAGCTGTCTGTAACATTACTATTGCGAGTGTACACAAATATAAGTTAAAACTTTGCAGATTTAATGTCCTGTATGAACGAAATGACGGAGTATGTTTTTATGCTTCCACTGTTTGATCGCGCCCGCGCAACACACACACACACACCTGCTTCTCTCTCACACACACACACACGCAGTTTAATCGTACCTGCGTCTCTCACTCTCTCTCACACACACACACACACACACACACACACACACACACAGTTCAATCGTACCTCTCTCTGAGGTGATTTAATGCTAACTGTTGCAGTGCCACTGCAACCACAAACATTGATGCTAAGTACAAATACTGCTAACTATGTGAAATAGTAGTGGAATGTCACTTACCGGAAAAAATGGAGCGAAGTAACTTACTCCTACAGTGTCGGTTAGTGCAGTTTATAGCAGAGCAACCCATTTTATGTACGATATTTCAATACACATGTTCAGAAAGGACACAGAGGTGGTATGATGTGTTGGGTCAGATCATGGCCAAGACGTCAAATTTCACTCGGCGCAGCCCGTTATCAGCTGTCAATCAAAGTTAACCACGCCCTTATTTGTCATACATTTTATATCTAAATACGATCTAAACTAACGAGTTAGAAACAAATTCACCCCCTCACAGTTGTCAGGCACTCGGTACCTATCGAAAAATACAATAAAAGTCCATGGGACCAACCTGTAAAAACTCGAATTTATGCTGTGAAAACTGACATTTTAACATGGGGTCTATGGACATTTGCTCCCTTTTGGGACCGGCCCCTAGCGGAGTTTACATGTACTGCAGTTTTACACACTTCATTTATGAGATTGGAATGTTGCCGCTTGCTTGTCCGGACAAGCGGACAAGCCTTAATGTCGAGCCCTGATTATGAGTATGAATTATCAAATGCATTGAAAGAAAACAATATACAAGCACTGTAAAAGGTTTTTATTGACTGGCTTTTCTCCTGTATGATTTCACATTAGTCTCTTCAGACCTTACTGTACATTTAAGAGCTTTCAGAACTTCTGATTGAGGCTGTGTGTGACCTCCTAACTGAACTCTAGAAGTCTTATTAAGTGCAAACAATAAGTGCAAGTGCAACCATAATCAAAGTTAGCGCACAGACTCTTAATAATTGTTTTGAATTTACTGTTTAATTTTGCACCGGCAGTTATAGGGTTAATGCGGTAAGTTCAGGAAAGACCGGTAGAGAAACGAGGCTGTTTGTTTGTCTCCACAGTAGGGCTGGGCGATATATCGATATAAAAGATATATCAATATTTTTTTAAATGCGATATGGAATTAAACCATATCGCATATATTGATATAGTTAAAATTTGCGCCGTGATCCGTGCTCCAGCTGCTGACTGCTTTTGAAGAAGTCGTATCGTGCATTCTATCAGTTCTGGCTCTTCCGTCTCAACAGCCTAATGTACAATGCGACAAATACTCGCTTATATAAATACTTAATCAAATGTTAACGCTGAGGAATGGGAGACTGACTTATTGCGCAAATACTGTCAAGTACACACAATGTTTACATAAAGAAAGTTGGTCTAAACTAGGGCTGACTTCTAATAGTCGAGGATTCGACGATTCGATTCGGAGAGGTCTGATTCAACTATGAACCTCATAGTCGAATAGTAGGGGGTCTGTTCACATATTGCGTCTTTTGCGCGCTCAAGTTCGTTATTTCAAAATAGGCGCGCGGTATGCAAGGAATTAGCAGCAGCACACTACATGCCTGTAACGTCTGGACCATTTGTTTGCATTTACGGATTTATTGACTCACAATGGCTTCTAAAAAATCATCAAAAGTGTGGGAGTATTTCGAGAAGGTTAAAGATGACCCAAAGAAAGTTAATTAAGTTGTGCCAGCAGCTTCTTTCATATCACATGACGACAACCAACATGGCTCGTTTGAAACGGGTAAGGCTTGTTAACTTTACAAACAAAAAACAAACAAACAGTTCTACCACTCTTTTGTCAATACAGACATAAACCCTATATTATTATTATTATAATTTTGGGGAAGACGCGTGCGTATTAATGAGTAGCCTAGCACACACACGCACGCAAGGTCTCTCGTGTTCTGTCCTGCGCCTGTAATTAATGCGGACTTTAGCACACACACGCAAGGTCTCTCGCTCTCTCTCCCTCCCTCTGTCTTGCGCGTATTCAACGAAACCTAATATATAAAAATACATATATGTTAACGATTAAAATACGGGACAAATCATGATTTTTTTCATAATAGCCTAAGTCGGGACACTAAAATTAGAGTTGAAATATGTCCCGGGAAAAACGGGACGTCTGACCCTATGTGTGATATGTTTTGTTCATCTGGCTTTAAATGAATAAAAGATATTTGTTACACACCATGTTTTTCTTTTAATTTTTTTTAGCTCTTTTGTTTGAAATAGAAAAAATCTAGCTGCTATCTAAAAAAAATAAAAATAAAAAAAGGTTCGACTATCAGTCAACTATGGCAAAATCTAACGAATCAGATTCGACTATGAAAATCCTTAGTCGAAAACAGCCCTAGTCTAAACTGAAAGCAAACTGAGAAAATTGAGAGAAATCTTGCCCACAGATTGCCCACACTGTCCCACAGAATGCCCACGCTGTCCCACAGATTGCCCACACTTTCCCACAGATTGCCCACGCTGTCCCACAGATTGCCCACACTGTCCCACAGAATGCCCACGCTGTCCCACAGATTGCCCACACTTTCCCACAGATTGCCCACGCTGTCCCACAGATTGCCCACACTTTCCCACAGATTGCCCACGCTGTCCCACAGATTGCCCTAGGGGTGTAAGAAAAAATCGATACACTTGAGTATCGCGATATTTTATTTTGCAATACTGTATCGATTTTCAAAAACGCAATATCGATTTTTTTTTTTTTTTTTAGAGGAAAAATATTCATGGTAAGACCGTGGTTCCCGTTTATGTTGTGTTTAAATCCCTACCACTAGATGGCTATGCTGAGAAGCACCACTAGTGTCCTCGCCTATTTTTATTAATATGCGCGAGGGAGAGAGAGCAAGACTGTTGTTTGAAGACGTGACAGTGCGCGCGCGCGGCCAGGGCTCTCTCTCTCTCTCTCTCTCTCTCTCTCTGCTCGTTTGCGCAGCAGTCATTCTACATCACTCACCGATCAAAAAAGGCTTTGGCGGGACACAAATTTGCTTTGGCGGTGCCAAAAAGCGGACGATCTGACGGTTTTTAGAAGATTAAATACAACCCGAAACTAAAAAACAGACCCGGCCTCTATTTGAGACCGGCCTTTATTTACCCAAACCTGTCGCCGCACCAGGCGTGTAAAAGAGGCATGCGTCTTTTTGGGACTCGGCTATTATTTGAAGTTTAACGGTATGTTGTGTTGGATGTACCCTGTGTATGAATAATAGTGCAAGCATTTTTTTGAATGACAGATTGCACCTCAGATTGCACCTTATGTGTTATGCATTAGCTTAGATGTCAGAGTCAGGGGCTATGTATTTTCCTTAACTGACTATTTACATTTGTTCCACAATGTTTCCTTTAAGAATCTTGTTCGTTTTTTTGCAACACAAAACGTGTTGGATGTACCCTGTGTACTAGGAAAAGTGCAAGCATTTTAATTTTTTTTTATTGACAGATAAATGTCTTTTCTTTTTTCAGATTGCACACATAATGTGTATGTGTTATGTATTGCTCCTTCTTTCGGAATAGCATGTCGTTCACTGATGAGGGCTTCAGATTAATCCGTCTCTGCTCCAGTATGCGAGCGACCGCAAATACTGAAAGCCCTCTGGAAGCTAGAATGCACATTTTTCTGTTGTTACATCTTTTAGTGCACTTGACACTTTCGACTGACTTGCCGTAAACGTCAGGGAAGTTTGCCTTTCAAAACGGTGCACACACTTCAGACCTGAAGTTACAGACTTGTACGTGAGTATTTTGCTATTTTTATATATATATTATTTTTTTAAAAGTACTTAATTGCTTATGTAAACTAATGAATTAATAAGGGGGGAAAGGTAGATAAAGAATCGTTTTGGAATCGGATCGTGACTCCCAGAATCGGAATCGGATCGGATCGTGAGGTGACCAAAGATTCCCACCCCTAATATATATATATATATAATATTAGGGGTGTAACGATACACGTATTCGTATTGAACCTCGTTGGACCATTTTTCCTGCCGACCAAAATTTCGTTATTTCAAATGTAGGCGCGTGGGAAGTGCACGCTGTCACGACCACAACATTACCCAACATCAAATGGCAAATGTAAGCGGAACGAAACTGAGCTACTTTTTGCTACTTTTTGCTTTTTGCTGAGCTATTATGTGGTTGACGGACCAGTGTTGTAGTACTCAAGACTCGGACTCGGTCTTGAGACCATATTTTAATGGTCTTGGTCTTGTCATGGACTCGTGTACATTTTGACTCAGTATTGACTTGGACTCGAACATATTAGGACTCGGACTTATTCCCGAGTCCAATTCAAAATATTTTTCGTGATTATTAGGCTACTGTATGTTAATATTTCTTCAAAATGATGTTTGATTGACACTTCCAATGATTGGTGATTTTCTTGTGCGAAACTGCGCATGACTTGAGACCAAGGTTATTTTCGTAAACGAAAACTGAAACTAAGACTAAAACTATTGGTCAAAAAACATTTTCGTAAACTGAAATAAAATTAAAAATTCATAATAAATGAAAAACTAAAACGAAACGAAACTAACAACAGTTACTGAAAAACTAACTGAAATAAAATAATAATTAGCAAAAATAAATAATCGTTTTCGTGATTAATAAGCTCTTTACTTTAGCGGAAAAATATGACCTGTGGCTGTTTAAGGAAATGCCTGATTTGGCGCTTCATACGCGTGAAGTTGCTGCTGAGGCGATTAACCGCTGTGACGAGCTCAATGAAGGACCGTAACGTAGAACACATCGATAGTGCTAAGCGGCTATTCATGAAAGATGCATCTGTTGAAGTGGAATGGGAAACAACACAAGGTAATAAGACGCAAGTTGGACTTCTTTTAACTTGAGCGCAGCATTTTTAGAATGCCGTTTCATTTGCGAGACGCGGGTGCAACACCAAAACAAGTTCGTCAAGCACAAAAAAACTTTAATGTTTATCTAGGCTACTGTATGTTTGAGATGTCATGTTTTCATGAAGGTTGAAAGGCTGAAAGGTGCTGTTATTAGGGCCCAAGCCCTAAGGGCGAAGGCCCTATTGTTTTCCTAAGGATTATTTATTAGGGCCCAAGCCCAAAGGGCGAAGGCCCTATTGTTTTCCTAAGGATTATTTATTATTAGGGCCCAAGCCCAAAGGGCGAAGGCCCTATTGTTTTCCTAAGGATTATTTATTATTATTATTATTATTATTATTATTATTTTTTTACTACCTTTTGGACACTTTTGGAGGCCTTAACATGCTCAAAAACTCCTGACACTTTGCACACATGTCAGAACCCGCGGCCATCAGGGCCGGGCTGAAGCTGGTACCCGGGCGTGGCAGGGGGGCTCGACAGCGCCCCCTGGAACGGGGTCCGAAAACATGGTCCATAAATCAAACACGCTTGCATGTAATAATATGAAACTCGGTACACATGTAGATCTCATCGTTTCATATATACTTCACACTCTTACTTTTTACCCCAGCCCAACAGGAAGTCGGCTATTTAGGGTTGTTGGTAAAACACACGCAAAGGAATTTGAAGTACTCCTCCTAGAGAATTCAAACACACGGCACGAAACTCGGTCAGCGTGAAGTCAAGACATTGAGGATGAAAGTTTGCGAGGGAATTTTTGATATCTCGAACGATTTGGCCGTGGCGAGGAAACAAAATTATGGCGAGAAACGTGAAACAGGAAGTGTGTTATAACTACTGCATACATTAACTAATCTTGATGAAACTTCAGCAGTGTGTTCGTTCTAAGAGCCCGATCATATGGATGTGACTATTGTGAGTCAAAGTTATAGCGCCACCAACTGGCAGCAGGAAGTGTGTCACTTTCAAAATGCTTTGAAATCACCCTCTTATTTTTACCCGATTTGCTTCAAACTTCATTTGTATAATGTAAATACACGGCAGATGAAGACCTGTGAATGGATTCTTGATATCTTTGAAACTGTTGCTGTGGCAATCCATCAAACTTTAATATTCTTTTTGGATGCTTTTGAGACTCTTAGCATGCCTGAAATTGCTTAAAATTGCATGAAACTCGACAGACAGATCACATTTATTAGCCAGGTGACATGTGCATAGTTTCAGAAACGGGCGTGGTGCAGGGACTCAGTAGCGCCACCTTTTGACAAAAGTGGGGGGGTTAGTTTCATCTAGAGTTACAAAAATCTGTATTTATATAGTTCTCCTCCAGCCAGACAACTTTCTAATTTACAGTCATTAGTAACAACCAAGAGGAAGTCAGATATTTTGGTTTGAATATGGTCATTTCTCTCTGAGCCTACGTCTCTGTGACTGCTGTCTGTGTGTGTGTGTCTGTGAGTGTGGGGAGGGGGAGGGGGAGTGGGGCTAGATTAACCTTTTCACTGCTGTGTGGTTTGGCCTTCATTAAAAAAGAAAATAAATGTCTTAAGCCTTGTATTTTTTAAATACGTTTTTTTAATAAAGGCATATAACAGACATGCTGCATTTAATTTTTTTTAATAAAACATTGTTTTTTATGTTTTTCAAGCCATTTGATTTATGAGGACTTTTGAAATGTCCTCATAAACCACCCATAAGTTGTAATACCAGTGTAATACACGTCATTATACAAATTTGTGTCCTCATAAATCACATAAACCAACCCACACAAACCAACCCACACACACACACACACACACACACACACAACACACACACACACACACACACCAAATTGACGGTGGGTGGCAATGGTATATTTAAAAGTGCATAATTGTAATATCTGCAAGGCACCCCTAGTCCAATCTTATTAAATGTATGCTTCATCTTTCATTTTAATTTGTAAATTTGATCAATAAATTCAATTATTTAGAATAATAAGATACTATATGGCTGTTACCCTAGGTAGGGCTGATCAAATTACATCATTTACATTGAAAAATAACAATGCATTAAATGATGTTATGAGATTGTTTTAAATATGAGTCAATTAAAAATCGTTGGAAAGAATGATACTTTTAAACATAACACTGAACCGTCACTAGGTGTCGCCAGGCTACCGTCTTAATGAGCGAGTCATTGATTCATTCGTTCAAACGATTCGTTCGAACGACTGAGTCATTCATGAATGAGACAGGTATGGATTGGTCATTGAATCTAGGGTTTGCGATGTCTACCAATTTGGCATCAGACGATGTGTACAGTGAAACATCGCGATGGACGATGATATCGGAGGAGGGTCGGGGCTAACGTTTTAATTTTTCACTTAAGCAATAAGCCCCGCAAAGCCGTGTTTTACAGTGGATTTAGAACAGCTAAGGGGCGTAGGCCAGGGGCGATTCTAGGATTTTATAAATGGGGGGGCACAGGGGGGACCAATAACCAGTTAGGGGGGCCCCATGGGAAATCAGCTAGAAAATTCAACTAGAAATAAATACTTGTTTAGAAAATATTAAACGCGATTTAAAAAATCTTTGCAATGTCCATGTGCCCTATTAAATGTGGTACTGAACAAGAGCCTGAAAATTATTTTGTATTTTACATGTGTTGGACCACACAGTTTTGTTCTTATAAATAAATTCGGGTTCGGGGGCATGCTCCCCTGCAAGAAAATTTTGTACATTTTAAGGTTAAATGCATCAATCTGGTGCACTTTGAGAACTCAAAATTAAGAGCTTCAACCGGCTTCAACCCATGAACTGTGCACATTGAACAAAGGAAAAGCATTGACTTGTACCTAGACATTAAAGAGGGCTCAAACATATTTTTTAGTTATGATATAGAGTCTCAGTCTACATTACATCGTCACTGGCGTTTTAGGATGCCAAACAATTATTATAATAATGTAATAATGATTTATATATAATTATTCCTATTACGTAAAATCCATATCGCCAATAAATGTAAATGAATATTTCAAAAGTATATTTTACTTACACTATTCTTAGAACACTAATTACACTACCATGCCGATCGCGTGAACAAAGAGCGCACTTTTCTTTAAATCACGCAGCACAAACAGAATGCATAGGCTACTTAATTACAGTCTTGTGCTGTTTTATAAAGGCACAAAGCCATATCACGGTTTTTATTTTAGTTCGTTGGCAAAATATAACGCTAGAGACCTTTATGGTAGGCTATACATTTTACATCTGTGTTGGGAAAAGGGAGAAGAGAGAATTCGGTAAAACGCTGATTCGAACTCGGGTCGAACGCATCATCAAAAGCTGCTTTCTAGCACCCACGCCCTCGCCCTACGCCACTGTAGATATTTAATACCGTGAGTCTTTAAAACAACAGATAAAGTAAACTATTAAAAATGTATAAAAATAGATTTTTTAGGTCGTGTGCGCTGCCGCGGAATAACACTGACAAGTCATCTCTATTCAGTCTGCCGAAGTTACGTTAGCTGATCTAACGTTACTGGCTTGATCAGTCACACATGAAAGTAATCAGACTAACATACGGTGCGATATTTCAAAATATATATGTAATTGAGTGTGTACCATAAACAATGACGTGTCGAGGTATCTCTCTCTCCAACTGTTTGAAAAACGCGGACCTGTGATTCCGCTTTGCGACTCGCAAATCAAGCAGTGATTGACAGCGCTCTGATCCAATGGCGTTGGGCATTGTCATGTTAACAGTAAATCTAGCCCAATGATGTTGGGGGGGCACCAGGGGGGGCCAATCATATTCCAGGGGGGGCCAGTGCCACCCCGTGCCCCCCTTCTAGACACGCCCCTGGCGTAGGCACAACGCGGAGATATTTTCCTCTACATCTCATCAGCAATTTTGATTTCGGCACGCTCTGAGTCTGCAGCAGCTGACCACTAGGAGCGAATGTACATGATGTACAATGTACACGTGACAGAGCAGCCAGATCCAGACTGTGCTTTCGCGCTGTGGCTGGCGCTGAGCCAGAGACAGACGCGTTCAGTGCTTGTCATATTATATCACAACTATTCAGTGTTTTTAACCACATAATGTTTATTTTAGGTTTCAGACATTTAAATGCATATAACTTATAGCAAAACAATACATTTATAGTTTGTAAAATACACAATGGTGTCTATGGAAGCAGCCATAACAACCCATTCAAATATATTTGCCGACGGATTTTATTCATATCAGACACACAGTGTAAGTAACTATAAAGTTAACTCTATTCTTCTACCAGTTCACCGGCCATGTATTTCGGGAGAAACTGTTTTTTAAACGACAAAACAAACTCACTTACACACATTTGAGAATCAGAATAGAAGATAGTTAATGACATGGTAACCAGGTTTGTTAATATTTATAAATAAAAGCGCTAACGTTACATGTCTATTTTGGCTGTGGTGAATCACGTGCCAAGCATGACGCGTCACCATGGAAACATGGGGGGGGGGGGGATCGCGATGCTGGCTTAAAGCTACGTTCTTTGCTTAAAGTCCCCATGAACCGGAAGTTGCAAACGGCTTTTCTCCAGTGCTGTGACGTATTTCCGAGAGAAACGGAATACTTATGAGGCAAAATAGTGAGCGTGGCTTTTTTTTTCCAACTAGCACCTGATTGGATCTAGAAAAATGCACCTCCTCGCCATCTCTCCTTTCACACGCTGTGTGTGTGTGCCTGTCTACTGTCAGTTGGAGGGGCGTGATTACGGATGTTAAGCAGACACCTAAACCGTCAAGCCTACGTCATCGGGCAAGGTCCTCCAGTGCAGAGGGGAGGGGCATTTTCAGAATTTGATTAAAGATTACGAAGCCAAAAATTTTTTTTGTGTGGATTGACTTGCACGGATGAATTGTTCACCACAAAACGATCAATTTAGGCAAACAAAGTAAGTATGGTCAATTTTGATTTCATGGGGACTTTAACATCGTGATGTCTGTCAGCCATCACGATGGACGATGATATCGTCAATCTTTGAGTAAACCAATTTGTCCAAAATGCTGAATCATTCAGTAATGAGAAAACATGTTGCTGTGAGATGCGCAATGGTTCTGCTGTGATCTTTGTTTAACTATTTTCGCTGCTGAAACAGAAAAACTGTCAATATTGCATCTAAAATGTAAGTGACTTGACGTGTGTGTGTGTGTGTGTGTGTGTGTGTGTGTGTGTGTGTGTGTGTGTGTGTGTGTTACAGTGAAAAGAGTTTAACCCTTTAAGGCAGTGGATCTCAATCCTGGTCCTAGGGAGCCACTGCTCTGCATAGTTTGTATGTCTCCCTCATTTAACACACCTGATTCAGATCATCAGCTGGTTAGGAAAGAGCTTTATTAACTGAAGTGGGTGTGTCAGATAAAGGAGACATATAAAATGTGCAGAGCAGTGGCACCCTAGGACCAAGATTGAGAACCACTGCTTTAAGGCCTTGTCTTTTTTGGATATATCTTCTTTTTTTTTTTTTATGTGCATACAACCCATACATTTTAAATGTATTGTTTGCTTTAAATTAAGATTGTATGTTTGGTAATTGAACCTAAATAAATTTAAAATTAATGTGCTATATTTCAGATCAATATAATTGTTTTCTTTCATTTTAATCAACACTAACTTTATTCTCTATCTGTATTATAAATAACTTATTTCTGCATAAATTAAAAAATCCCCAATAATCCAGACCAACCAGAGCACACTATTTCTACAACATCATCAGTGCTGAAGCGGAACTACCAGAGCCGTTCGGCAGAGAGCGAGCAGATATTTTGTGTCACGTCGTGCACAATAACCCTAAAGGCACCAGGCTGGCGGTGCCACTGGCTTTATATATATATATATATATATATATATATATATATATATATATATATATATATATATATATATATATATATATATATAAATATAGCTGCGAGCAGCGATGAAGGGCCAAAGCCGACGGTAGCGCCACCCTGGTGCACCAGGGTTGCGGTGCCACCGGCTTGGGCCCGTAATCGCTGCTCGCAGCTATATTTAGGGCCCAAGCCCTAAGGGCGAAGGCCCTATTGTTTTCCTAAGGATTATTTATTATTATTATTATTATTCTTCTTCTAATAATTTTTTTACTACCTTTTGGAGGCCTTAACATGCTCAAAAACTCCTGAAACTTTGCACACATGTCAGAACCCGCGGCCATCAGGGCCGGGCTGAAGATGGTACCCGGGCGTGGCAGGGGGGCTCGACAGCGCCCCCTGGAACGGGGTCCGAAAACATGGTCCATAAATCAAACACGCTTGCATGTAATAATATGAAACTCGGTACACATGTAGATCTCATCGTTTCATATATACTTCGCACTCTAACTTTTTACCCCAGCCCAACAGGAAGTCGGCTATTAAGGGTTGTTTGGAAAACGCATGCAATGGAATGTGAAACACTCCTCCTAGAGAATTCAAACACACGGCACGAAACTCGGTGTGCATGAAGTCAAGACACTGAGGATGAAAAATTGCCAGGGGATTTTTGATATCTCGAACGGTTTGGCCGTGGCGAGGAAACGAAATTATGGCGAGAAACGTGAAACAGGAAGTGTGTTATAACTACTGCATACATTAACTAATCTTGATGAAACTTCAGCAGTGTGTTCGTTGTAAGAGCCCGATCACATGGATGTGACTATTGTGAGTCAAAGTTATAGCGCCACCAACTGGCAGCAGGAAGTGTGTCACTTCCAAAATGCTTTTAAATCACCCTCTTATTTTTACCCGATTTGCTTCAAACTTCATGTGCATAATGTAGACACATGCCAGATGTAGACCTGTGAAAGGATTATTGATATCTTAGACACTGTTGCCATGGCAATGCATCAAACATTAATATTCCTTTTTTTAAGCTTTTTCATGCTTTTTTATGCTTTCGGGCACTTTTGGGGTTCTTAACGTGCTCGAAAACTCTTGAAACTTTGCACACAGGACAAAACCCGCGGCCATCAGGGCCAGGCTGAAGCTGGTACCCGGGTGTGGCAGGGGGCTCGACAGCGCCCCCTTGAACGGGTCTGACAATTTGGTCCATATATCCAACACGCTTTACCCTATTTGCTTCAAACTTGATGTGTATAATGTAGACACAAGCCAGATGTAGACCTGTGAAAGGATTGTTGATATCTTAGATGCTGTTGCCGTGACAACGCATCAAACTTTAATATTCTTTTTGGATACTTTTGAGATTCTTAGCGCACTTTTGGGGCCCTTAACATGCTCAAAAACTCTTAAAACTTTGCACACGGGTCAGAAACCGCGGCCATCAGGGCCGGGCTGAAGCTGGTACCCGGGCGTGGCAGGGGGGCTCGACAGCGCCCCCTGGAACGGGGTCCGAAAACTTGGTCCATAAATCAAACAGGCTTTACCCGATTTGCTTCAAACTTGATGTGTATAATGTAGACACACGCCAGATGTAGACCTGTGAAAGGATTGTTGATATCTTAGATGCTGTTGCCGTGACAACGCATCAAACTTTAATATTCTTTTTGGATACTTTTGAGATTCTTAGCGCACTTTTGGGGCCCTTAACATGCTCAAAAACTCTTGAAACTTTGCACACGGGTCAGAAACCGCGGCCATCAGGGCCGGGCTGAAGCTGGTACCCGGGCGTGGCAGGGGGGCTCGACAGCGCCCCCTGGAACGGGGTCCGAAAACTTGGTCCATAAATCAAACACGCTTGCATGTAATAATATGAAACTCGCTACACATATAGATCTCATCGGTTCATATATCCTTTGTACTTTTACTTTTTACCCCAGCCCAACAGGAAGTCGGCTATTATCGTTTGTTTGGAAGCGTATGCCCCTGGAATTCGATATACTAATCCTAGAGAATTCAACCAATCGCCACGAAACTCGGTGTGCACGAAGTCAAGACATTGAGGATGAAAAATTGCCAGGGGATTTTTGATATCTCGAACGGTTTGGCCGTGGCGAGGAAACGAATTTATGGCGAATAATGGAAACAGGAAGTGTGTTATAACTTCTGCATACATTAACTGATCTTGATGAAACTTCAGCAGTGTGTTCGGTGTAAGTGTCCGATCACATGGATGTGACTATTGTGAGTCAAAGTTATAGCGCCACCAACTGGCAGCAGGAAGTGTGTCACTTCCTAAATGCTTTGAAATCACCCTCTTATTTTTAGCCGATTTGCTTCAAACTTTATGTGTATAATGTAAACACACGGCAGATGTAGACCTGAGAAAGGATTATTGATATCTTAGATACTGTTGCCGTGGCAACGCATCAAACTTTAATATTCTTGTTTGATGCTTTTGATGCTCTGAGCCAATATGGCAAGCCGTTTTAACATTTAATCATTTTAACCTACTAGTCTCTATTTTCATGCTACTAGTACTTATTTTTTAGATACTAGTATCTATTCCATTAAGTACTAGTACTTATTCATTAGCGACTAGTGCTTATTCTTTAGTACTAGTGCCTATTCTTTAGATGGTAGTGCTTATTCTTTAGATATTCTTTTGAATACGTATTAGTAGCTAATGAATAAGTACTGGTATCTATTTAATAGGTACTAGTATGTAATGACTTAGAACTAGTATTTATTGAATAAATACTAATATCTATTAATAGGTACTATTATCTAAAATGTCATTTTCTCTCTCTCTCTCTCTCTGATTTTCATGCTACTAGTACTTATTTTTTAGATATTAGTATCTATTCCATTAAGTACTAGTACTTATTCATTAGCGACTAATGCTTATTCTGTTTAGAATATTCAAAGTGCTTATTCAATTTGTATGCTTATTTATATTTTCAGAGCAGAAAATCCGATTTTTCTGCTTATTCAATATTGCATCTAAAATGTGACTTGACGTGTGTGTGTGTGTGTGTGTGTGTGTGTGTGTGTGTGTGTGTGTGTGTGTGTGTGTGTGTGTGTGTGTTTGTGTGTGTGTGTGTGTGTGTGTGAGAGAGAGATTGTGTCTGTTACAGTGACAAGAGTTTTTAAGCCTTGTCTTTTTGGATATATATATATTTTTTATTAAAAAAAAATGTGCATACAACCCATGTATTTTCAATGTATAGTTTGCTTTAAATTAAATTAAGATTGTATGTTTGGTAATTGAACCTAAATAAATGTAAAATGAATGTGCTATCTTTCAGATCAATATATTTGTTTTCCTTCATTTTAATCAACACTAACTTTATTCTCATCTGAATTATAAATAACTTATTTCTGTATAAAATAAAAAATCCCGAATAATCCAGACCAACCAGAGCACACTATTTCTACAACATCATCAGTGCTGAAGCGGGACTACCAGAGCCGTTCGGCAGATAGCGAGCAGATATTTTGTGTCACGTCGTGCACAATAACCCTAAAGGCACCAGGGTGGCGATGCCACCGGCTTTATATATATATATATATATATATATATATATATATATATATATATATATATATATATATATATATATATATATATATAAATATAGCTGCGAGCAGTGATGAAGGGCCAGAGCCGGCGGTACCGCCACCCTGGTGCACCAGGGTTGCGGTGCCACCGGCTTGGGCCCGTAATCGCTGCTCGCAGCTATATTTATTATTATTTTTCTTCTACCTTTTGGACACTTTTGGAGGCCTTAACATGCTCAAAAACTCCTGAAACTTTGCACACATGTCAGAACCCGCGGCCATCAGGGCCGGACTGAAGATGGTACCCGGGCGTGGCAGGGGGGCTCGACAGCGCCCCCTGGAACGGGGTCCGAAAACATGGTCCATAAATCAAACACGCTTGCATGTAATAATATGAAACTCGTTACACATGTAGATCTCATCGTTTCATATATACTTCGCACTCTAACTTTTTACCCCAGCCCAACAGGAAGTCGGCTATTAAGGGTTGTTTGGAAAACGCATGCAATGGAATGTGAAACACTCCTCCTAGAGAATTCAAACACACGGCACGAAACTCGGTGTGCATGAAGTCAAGACACTGAGGATGAAAAATTGCCAGGGGATTTTTGATATCTCGAACGGTTTGGCCGTGGCGAGGAAACGAAATTATGGCGAGAAACGTGAAACAGGAAGTGTGTTATAACTACTGCATACATTAACTAATCTTGATGAAACTTCAGCAGTGTGTTCGTTGTAAGAGCCCGATCACATGGATGTGACTATTGTGAGTCAAAGTTATAGCGCCACCAACTGGCAGCAGGAAGTGTGTCACTTTCAAAATGCTTTTAAATCACCCTCTTATTTTTACCCGATTTGCTTCAAACTTCATGTGCATAATGTAGACACATGCCAGATGTAGACCTGTGAAAGGATTATTGATATCTTAGACACTGTTGCCATGGCAATGCATCAAACATTAATATTCCTTTTTTTAAGCTTTTTCATGCTTTTTTATGCTTTCGGGCACTTTTGGGGTTCTTAACGTGCTCGAAAACTCTTGAAACTTTGCACACAGGACAAAACCCGCGGCCATCAGGGTCAGGCTGAAGCTGGTACCCGGGCGTGGCAGGGGGGCTCGACAGCGCCCCCTTGAACGGGTCCGACAATTTGGTCCATATATCCAACACGCTTTACCCTATTTGCTTCAAACTTGATGTGTATAATGTAGACACAAGCCAGATGTAGACCTGTGAAAGGATTGTTGATATCTTAGATGCTGTTGCCGTGACAACGCATCAAACTTTAATATTCTTTTTGGATACTTTTGAGATTCTTAGCGCACTTTTGGGGCCCTTAACATGCTCAAAAACTCTTGAAACTTTGCACACGGGTCAGAAACCGCGGCCATCAGGGCCGGGCTGAAGCTGGTACCCGGGCGTGGCAGGGGGGCTCGACAGCGCCCCCTGGAACGGGGTCCGAAAACTTGGTCCATAAATCAAACAGGCTTTACCCGATTTGCTTCAAACTTGATGTGTATAATGTAGACACATGCCAGATGTAGACCTGTGAAAGGATTGTTGATATCTTAGATGCTGTTGCCGTGACAACGCATCAAACTTTAATATTCTTTTTGGATACTTTTGAGATTCTCAGCACACTTTTGGGGCCCTTAACATGCTCAAAAACTCTTGAAACTTTGCACACGGGTCAGAAACCGCGGCCATCAGGGCCGGGCAGAAGCTGGTACCCGGGCGTGGCAGGGGGGCTCGACAGCGCCCCCTGGAACGGGGTCCGAAAACTTGGTCCATAAATCAAACACGCTTGCATGTAATAATATGAAACTTGGTACACATATAGATCTCATCGATTCATATATCCTTTGTACTTTTACTTTTTACCCCAGCCCAACAGGAAGTCGGCTATTATGGTTTGTTTGAAAGCGTATGCCCCTGGAATTCGATATACTACTCCTAGAGAATTCAACCAATCGCCACGAAACTCAGTCAGCATGAAGTCAAGACATTGAGGATGAAAAATTGCCAGGGGATTTTTGATATCTCGAACGGTTTGGCCGTGGCGAGGAAACGAATTTATGGCGAATAATGGAAACAGGAAGTGTGTTATAACTTCTGCATACATTAACTGATCTTGATGAAACTTCAGCAGTGTGTTCGCTGTAAGAGTCCGATCACATGGATGTGACTATTGTGAGTCAAAGTTATAGCGCCACCAACTGGCAGCAGGAAGTGTGTCACTTCCTAAAGGCTTTGAAATCACCCTCTTATTTTTACCCGATTTGCTTCAAACTTCATCTGTATAATGTAAATACACTGCAGATGAAGACCTGTGAAGGGATTCTTGATATCTTTGAAACTGTTGCTGTGGAAACGCATCAAACTTTAATATTCTTGTTTGATGCTTTTGATGCTCTGAGTCAATATGGCAAGCCGTTTTAACATTTAATCATTTTAACCTACTAGTCTCTTTTTTCATGCTACTAGTACTTATTTTTTAGATACTAGTATCTATTCCATTAAGTAATAGTAGTTATTCATTAGCGACTAGTGCTTATTCTTTAGTACTAGTGCCTATTCTTTAGATAGTAGTGCTTATTCTTTAGATATTCTTTTGAATACGTATTAGTAGCTAATGAATAAGTACTGGTATCTATTTAATAGGTACTAGTATGTAATGACTTAGAACTAGTATTTATTGAATAAATACTAGTATCTATTAATAGGTACTATTATCTAAAATGTCATTTTCTCTCTCTCTCTCTCTGAGCCAATATGGCAAGCCGTTTTAACATTTAATCATTTTAACATACTAGTCTCTATTTTCATGCTACTAGTACTTATTTTTTAGATATTAGTATCTATTCCATTAAGTACTAGTACTTATTCATTAGCGACTAATGCTTATTCTGTTTAGAATATTCAAAGTGCTTATTCAATTTGTATGCTTATTTATATTTTCAGAGCAGAAAATCCGATTTTTCTGCTTATTCAATATTGCATCTAAAATGTGACTTGACGTGTGTGTGTGTGTTTGTTTGTGTGTGTGTGTGTGTGTGTGTGTGTGTGTGTGTGAGAGAGATTGTGTCTGTTACAGTGACGAGTTTTTAAGCCTTGTCTTTTTGGATATATATATATTTTTATAAAAAAAATGTGCATACAACCCATGTATTTTTAATGTATTGTTTGCTTTAAATTAAATTAAGATTGTATGTTTGGTAATTGAACCTAAATAAATGTAAAATGAATGTGCTATATTTCAGATCAATATATTTGTTTTCCTTCATTTTAATCAACACTAACTTTATTCTCATCTGAATTATAAATAACTTATTTCTGTATAAAAATAAAAAATCCCGAATAATCCAGACCAACCAGAGCACACTATTTCTACAACATCATCAGTGCTGAAGCGGGACTACCAGAGCCGTTCGGCAGATAGCGAGCAGATATTTTGTGTCACGTTGTGCACAATAACCCTAAAGGCACCAGGGTGGCGATGCCACCGGCTTTATATATATATATATATATATATATATATATATATATATATATATATATATATATATATATATATATATATATATATATATATATAAATAAATATAGCTGCGAGCAGCGATGAAGGGCCAAAGCCGGCGGTACCGCCACCCTGGTGCACCAGGGTTGCGGTGCCACCGGCTTGGGCCCGTAATCGCTGCTCGCAGCTATATTTATTATTATTTTTTTACTACCTTTTGGACACTTTTGGAGGCCTTAACATGTTCAAAAACTCCTGAAACTTTGCACACATGTCAGAACCCGCGGCCATCAGGGCCGGGCTGAAGATGGTACCGCGGCGTGGCAGGGGGGCTCGACAGCGCCCCCTGGAACGGGGTCCGAAAACATGGTCCATAAATCAAACACGCTTGCATGTAATAATATGAAACTCGGTACACATGTAGATCTCATCGTTTCATATATACTTCGCACTCTAACTTTTTCCCCCAGCCCAACAGGAAGTCGGCTATTAAGGGTTGTTTGGAAAACGCATGCAATGGAATGTGAAACACTCCTCCTAGAGAATTCAAACACACGGCACGAAACTCGGTGTGCATGAAGTCAAGACACTGAGGATGAAAAATTGCCAGGGGATTTTTGATATCTCGAACGGTTTGGCCGTGGCGAGGAAACGAAATTATGGCGAGAAACGTGAAACAGGAAGTGTGTTATAAACTACTGCATACATTAACTAATCTTGATGAAACTTCAGCAGTGTGTTCGTTGTAAGAGCCCGATCACATGGATGTGACTATTGTGAGTCAAAGTTATAGCGCCACCAACTGGCAGCAGGAAGTGTGTCACTTTCAAAATGCTTTTAAATCACCCTCTTATTTTTACCCGATTTGCTTCAAACTTCATGTGCATAATATAGACACATGCCAGATGTAGACCTGTGAAAGGATTATTGATATCTTAGACACTGTTGCCATGGCAATGCATCAAACATAAATATTCCTTTTTTTAAGATTTTTCATGCTTTTTTATGCTTTCGGGCACTTTTGGGGTTCTTAACGTGCTCGAAAACTCTTGAAACTTTGCACACAGGACAAAACCCGCGGCCATCAGGGCCAGGCTGAAGCTGGTACCCGGGCGTGGCAGGGGGGCTCGACAGCGCCCCTTGAACGGGTCCGACAATTTGGTCCATATATCCAACACGCTTTACCCTATTTGCTTCAAACTTGATGTGTATAATGTAGACACACGCCAGATGTAGACCTGTGAAAGGATTGTTGATATCTTAGATGCTGTTGCCGTGACAATGCATCAAATTTTAATATTCTTTTTGGATACTTTTGAGACTCTCAGCGCACCTTTGGGGCCCTTAACGTGCTCAAAAACTCTTGAATCTTTGCACACGGGTCAGAACCCGCGGCCATCAGGGCCGGGCTGAAGCTGGTACCCGGGCGTGGCAGGGGGGCTCGACAGCGCCCCCTGGAACGGGGTCCGAAAACTTGGTCCATAAATCAAACACGCTTGCATGTAATAATATGAAACTTGGTACACATATAGATCTCATCGATTCATAGATCCTTTGTACTTTTACTTTTTACCCCAGCCCAACAGGAAGTCGGCTATTATGGTTTGTTTGAAAGCGTATGCCCCTGGAATTCGATATACTACTCCTAGAGAATTCAACCAATCACCACGAAACTCAGTCAGCATGAAGTCAAGACATTGAGGATGAAAAATTGCCAGGGGATTTTTGATATCTCGAACGGTTTGGCCGTGGCGAGGAAACGAATTTATGGCGAATAATGGAAACAGGAAGTGTGTTATAACTTCTGCATACATTAACTGATCTTGATGAAACTTCAGCAGTGTGTTCGGTGTAAGTGTCCGATCACATGGATGTGACTATTGTGAGTCAAAGTTATAGCGCCACCAACTGGCAGCAGGAAGTGTGTCACTTTCAAAATGCTTTGAAATCACCCTCTTATTTTTACCCGATTTGCTTCAAACTTCATCTGTATAATGTAAATACACTGCAGATGAAGACCTGTGAATGGATTCTTGATATCTTTGAAACTGTTGCCGTGGCAACGCATCAAACTTTACCATTCTTTTAGAATCTCTTCGGGTGAGTTTAAACTCAAAATCATAAATAGGGCTATACTGCCCTCTTGTGTCAAATTGTGTCCTATTGTTCTCTTGATTTTAAAGCTTATTTACCCTTTCTAGTCATCCCCAATTTTGGCTAGTGATGCATTCCTGACATATCCAAAATAAAAAGGTTTCTGCTCATAAGTCATTCTGAATAGACACATAATAACACATACATATTTAGAAAGCCAACCCTTGAGAGTCCAATTCAAGGCTCAAAATGAAACAGACTGTTATAAATATTGATATATATATATATGAAGAGTTCAGATGCAAAAGCCTCTAAATGCCATCTGAAATTTTCTTCTAAAATGATCATTTTTATCAAGCTTGTATATTTAAGTTCAATAATCTCACTTAAATGGCAAGAAAAATTACCCATTAATTGTCATTTAAGTGAAATTACTGAATTTAAATATACAAGCTTGATAAAAATGATAATTTTAGAAGAAAATTTCAGATGGCATTTAGAGGCTTTTGCATCTGAACTCTTCATATATATATATATATATATATATATATATATATATATATATATATATATATATAAGCTTAAACATAAAAACAAAAACAACAAATATTTGAATTTATTGATCAAATTTAGGAATTTAAAATGAAAGATGAAGCATAGGCTACTGTTACCCTAGGTAGGGCTGATCAAATTAAATCATTTACACTGAAAAATTACAATTGCATAAAATAATGTTATGAAACTGATTTAAATGTACAAATAAGAAACAGTGGAAAGAACTAAACTAGGCTACTTATAAACATAACACTAAACTGCCAATAGGTGGCGGCAGGCGGCCGTATTAATGAGTGAGTCATTTATTCATTCATTCAAACGATTCGTTTAAACGGTTGATTCATTCAAGAATGAGACAGATGTTTAAGAATGGGTCATTGAATCTTTGACTAATAATCAATAATCTCACTTAAATGGCAAGAAAAATTACCCATTAATTGTCATTTAAGTGAAATTACTGAATTTAAATATACAAGCTTGATAAAAATGATAATTTTAGAAGAAAATTTCAGATGGCATTTAGAGGCTTTTGCATCTGAACTCTTCATATATATATATATATATATATATATATATATATATATATATATATATATATATATATATATATATATATATAAAAGCTTAAACATAAAAACAAAAACAACAAATATTTGAATTTATTGATCAAATTTAGGAATTTAAAATGAAAGATGAAGCATAGGCTACTGTTACCCTAGGTAGGGCTGATCAAATTAAATCATTTACACTGAAAAATTACAATTGCATAAAATAATGTTATGAAACTGATTTAAATGTACAAATAAGAAACAGTGGAAAGAAGTATACTAGGCTACTTATAAACATAACACTAAACTGCCAATAGGTGGCGGCAGGCGGCCGTATTAATGAGTGAGTCATTTATTCATTCATTCAAAGGATTCGTTTAAACGGTTGATTCATTCAAGAATGAGACAGATGTTTAAGAATGGGTCATTGAATCTTTGACTCAACTGAACCGATTCGGGTCAAAATGCTGAATCATTCAGTAATGAAAACAATGAGTGTTCCTGTGAGATGCGCTGTGGTTCTGCTGTGATTTTTGTTTGGAACTATTTTCGCTGCTGGAACAGAAGAAAAACAGCCAATATTACATCTAAAATGTAAGTGACTAAATTTTAACTGTTTATTGAACTGTTGTAGGAAATCAATGTCACATTTTGATATGGTATTCAGGAAAAATAATTGAGGCTGCTTAACACATATGTGACCCTGGACCACAAAACCAGTCTTATGGGTCATTTTCCTTAAATTGAGATTTATACATCACATGAACGCTGAATAAATAAGCTTTCCATTGATATATGGTTTGTTAGGATATGTCAATATTTGGCCGAGATACAACCTTTTGAAAATCTGCAATCTGATGGGGCAAAAAATCTAAATATTGAGAAAATCGCCTTTTAAAGTTGTCCAAATGAAGTCCAGCTACGCATATTACTAATGAAGGGAAATAAATAAAATTTACACCATTGATTTACCACAACTAAACCTTTATTCACATAAAAAATCTCATTAAAATAGCATTATTTGTAATGCGATCTGGTCAAACCCATCGGCTGTCGCGCTGCACGGTTTCAGTATAAGGTCTAAAAATAGATCGAATGTCAGTTTTTTGTCAAAATTGGGTTTTCATAAAATTATTATTCTATAACATCTTGTCTATCCTCTTTGAATATATCTTGGGGAAATTTACAAGTTTAGTGCAGAAAAATTGCGATTTATAGTGGCAAGCTGAAAAGACTGTCTTACTTTCTCTTTAAGAACACGCACAGAGAGAGAGAAAAAATCGACATTTTAATCAATGAAAGAAATAAAAACAGATTTGGGAAACAGATTATCAAAACCTGTAATAGGCTATGTCAAATTTCACCATGTGGTGGCTTTTCCCAGATCGCATCACATTTCACCAGGAACATATAAAATTGAAGAGATCCACACAACACACATTGATCGAATTCGTCGTCTTCCAGGGCATATTATTTGCCAAGCCGGTCTCTGGACATTCTGTATCATCTTCCCAATCATTTGCGAAAAAATAATTTACTATGTTCGTTACATTAATGCTGTCATTAAAGTTTAAATTGAGCAAACGCGCTATCTCAGAATCCATGGCTTGCACCGTAACCATTGCGGATTGTGTACACTGTGCACGCGAAGAAGTCGCCAGCCAATGAGAGGCGCTGTAGCAGGCCGTTGCTAGGAAGAAAACGTTTTTTTTTTACACGAGAAAGTTTTGTTTTAACGCTCTCTATTGGCTTACTGCTCTAATGACGTTGTGGAGAGTTATGAAACCGAAAGCTGGAAATCTAAGCTTGACAACGATACCAAACTTAGCAGCGAGCGAGTTTTTTTAGGCGTGTTTTCTGACTTTTTTTGCGCGATTTTGCTGCATCCACTCACAAAAATATTTTTTATATATATTTACGGTAGGAAATTTACAAAATATCTTAATGGAACATGATCTTTACTGAATATACTAATGATTTTGGCATAAAAGAAAAATCGATCATTTTGACCCATACAATGTATTGTTGGCTGTTGCTAAAAATATACCCGTGCGACTTACGACTGGTTTTGTGGTCCAGGGTCACATATGTTAAAATATAGAAACTCCACATTTAGATTTTTAGAGGCAGTTACAGTATGTTGTTAACTGAGTGTGTGTGTGTGTGTGTGCTGCGCTTATATAGATTTCTCCTCGAGAGGCTGCGCGAGTGTCAACAGCACAACCTATTTATTATCCACAATCGATCGCAACAACATACAATAAATGTAATAAAATCAGAATCATTCTCTCGGTTTAGTGATTCCCTAGTTATGTATTTTGTTTGTTATTGATGTTCTAATCAGGCTACTTGACTTGTCTTAAATTAAGGTCTTAAATTTGACTGACTAAACCCTGCTGAAACCCTGTATGAAAGTAGAAATTAACTAAAAAACGTTCGCTCTGTTCTGCTCACTCCTCGCGTTGGACGCGCACTGTTATGAAGGCCTGTGTGTGCAGCCGTGAGCTTTTCAGTTTAATGTTAAAATTAGTGCCATTTCGGTGTCTGGGGGTATTGCTTGAATTTATTTTACAAAAACATGTACTATAATTCAGATCAATATATTTGTTTTCCTTAAAATTATTCTCATCTGAATTACAAATAATTTATTTCTGTATAAAATAATACTATATGACTAAAAACGCATTTGTGATCTTTTCTTTTTTTAATCAATAACTTAAAAATAAACAGATTAGTGCTCTGTTTGAGGTCAAGAAATTAAAACCAATGCAATATGATGAATGTTTAAAAGATGGCACCGACAGACTGTTTTAAACAGGTTAGATAAATATTTCTTGCTTTTAAACAGTGTGAGAGAGAGAGAGAGAGAGAGAGAGAGAGAGAGAGAGAGAGAGAGAGAGAGAGAGAGAGAGAAGAGAGAGAGAGAGAGAGAGAGAGACTTTGACTTTTAACACACTTTATTAAAACGAACACTTCGTTATACTTCACACATCATGTGTCCTCAAAGAAACAGACAAAAATAAAAGTACTCATAAACAAATAAAATAAAATAAAATTCCACTCAAAATGACCACCATACATCACCAATTAAACATTATTCCTCCTTCCTCAGAAAATGTCAGTAAAGCTCCATTTGCACACCATTTGAACTCAAACTCAAGCAAGTTGTTTGTCATTTGAAAAAAACTATGTTCTACTTTTATTCTGGATTCCACCAAAGCAATAAAAAGCAGAACAACATCTACATTTCGCAGAGAGAGAGAGAGAGAGAGAGAGAGAGAGAGAGAGAGAGAGAGAGAGAGAGAGAGAGAGAGAGAGGACAGTGGTTTCACTCTCTCTGCTCGTTCTCTCAGTTAAACAAGCGCAGCTGTCAGTCATCTACATCACTCCCCGGTCAAACTTTGTGGGGACAAACGCATTAGTAAGGCTGACAGAAAACAGCGCGCAAGTTCCAGTCTTCTTCGCGAATCATTCACAAGCATTACTGGCCGGGGAGCTGCTGACTCGTAGCATACTGATCATGAATCAAGCATCAACTGACATCGCACATATCTGCCTATCGTGGATGCGCACATCGCAATATCGATGCTAAAATGATACATCGTGCAGCCCTACCATGCAGGTAATCTTTTTATTCGCCGTATCCAGGCTAAAATGCTCCCAAACTTTAGATGTTTTGGTACGCGCAGCTGCTGCGTTGGACGCCGCCATTTCTGTATGTTATTGCTCAGCAGAGAAGCTAATTCGCATGTGACTCGGAAGAGAGATGCCTCGGTCGGAAAAAAACATGTCTGCCGACAACTTCGACAATGAAATTCATTGTCGACTATTTCTGTTATCGATTTTTGTCGACAACGTCGACGAATCGTTGCAGCCCTAGTGTGTTGCACATCCATAATTGCAAAGGGGACACGATTACAACTCTATAAGTACATAAATGTATCAAATAACCATTCCGAGACGTCCTCCATTCTCGTTTGTGTTTCTTCTGCCGGAGTCTCTTAATCATTTGGGTCTGGTTCAAACATGTACGGCTGAATGCCATATAAAACAGCGGGTCTCTCACTCTCAGCTTCTACCGACTGTATATTTGCCATAGGTATCAAGTTACGCCCTCATCCAAAGGCAGGGCGGGGATATGCAGCTCATTTACATTTAAGGTGATACACACCAAAACAGCTCTTTTTAAAACAGACCCCAAAAAAGACATTTTCAAATGGTTATAATAAATTAACTGTGAGGTATTTTGTGCTGAAACTTCACAAATACATTCTGGGGACACCCGAGACCAATATTACATCTTGTAAAAAGGGGCATAATAGGTGCCCTTTAAGACTTTTGTTCATCTTCGAAAGAAAAACTCAGGTATTTTAATGAAACTTGAGAGATTCAAAATATTAAAATGATAAATACACGCATATTTAAAATATATTGCTGTAGGCCTAAGTGTTTATAAAGTGTGTGTATATATATTTTAAACCCACTAAAAGCGTAATCATTTTGCTGTTTTAGAGAGATCACAGTATTTGTGCTTTCTCCTGTGGTCATTCATGGGTTTCTTATTCTACTGAGGATATGAATAAACACTGAGTGAACTTTAACTCTTTCAAGGGGAATTTCCGGCTTTCCGTGTTTTCACTGTTATATGCTACGTATAAGACTGAAGCTTTGAGGTGTTGATGGACTCGATCGTCTGTGTTTGACCATTGCTCTGAATATGATCTGTGACAAAAACGTATGAATAAACGCTAGTGAACTTTAAGAATGAAAGCATCAGATATAAAGCATTTTCACGTTACTTCAGTCGTCGTAGTTGAGCCCAACCATTAGTGAAAGTTAGACTGGTTTTTCACTCAAACTATCATTGTTAGTTCATCGTGTCTTTAAGGTCATTACAGTTTCACACGTTGGGTCAAATAGTTTGTGTGTAATCTCAGGCATTTCCTCCATTAGATCAACAAGCTTTACGATGTGTGTTTTTACAGTGTGTGCAGTGAATGAAGAGCTCTTTAAACACGGCAGTGGAAACTTGTGAAACATCTGTCAGTCTGTGTGTTATTCCACAAACTTCTGCTTTGACCTGCAGACCAAACACACAATCCTGTCAGTAACGTAAGTTCTTCAAGATTTATTCCTACTTTAATAAACCATTGTACACTTGCAGCTGTGCTGGACTGAATATTCAGAACAACAGCATTCTTGCTTCTGTGATATTGTTCAACTGGAGGATTTACTAACTTTAATCTTACATTTCACGTATTTCAAGCTTTCTAACATTACACACACTCCTCTAAAGAACATGTCGAGCAAACTGAGGAAACTGCATTTCAACAATCACACAGAAAACACGTTATTTCTTATATTTATCTCTAATGTTTTTAATAAAGAAAAATATACTTTTTTTTAACTAATGACTGGTTTGTTATTTAGTGCCTGTCAAGATTTCACGAAACAATGGCAGAACTAAACGCCAGCATCAACGGATCAAGAGGAGGAGATTATTATATCAACGGATCAAGTGAAGATTATTATATCAGCGGATCAAGTGGAGTAAATCATGACGATGAAAGGATCCGTCAGATGGAGGAATTTCTCAGGAAACTTGTTTCTACAGAACCAATAATTATCAGGATCATTGCAGCCGTTGAGATTCCAATCATGATCTTAACTCTGTTTGCGTTGTGTGCTCTTATCAAATCTCGTCGCTCCACTCCAGTTTTTCTTATTCAATTGATTCTTTCAGATCTCATTCAGATCATTTGTATATTAATGATGACAATCAAATGGTCATGGGATGTGGATAATGCATATGATTATAGTTTGATTGTGGGTATGTATTTTATGGCATGTGTTGCTCTTGAACGAGATATTCTGGTTTCTCATCCTATCTGGTACAGAACTCATCATTCACTGAAAGTCTGCTGTGTTATTTCTGTCATCATCTGGTTTGTTCCTGTGATCTTTATAGACGTTAACTACTATCAGCTGTTTAGACCTATGTCTCGATCGATCGCCTGTTTAATCCCATACCTGATAGTCATTCTGTGTTTTATTGGCACTTGTCACGGTCTTTCACGAGCAATATCTCTTACTTCTCTAATGGGGAAAAAGATTTTGGGCTGTTTGTTCCTGGTGCTTCTGACTTACACTTTACTCATCCTCCCCAACAGAATCATGACTTTTATTAGAGCTTATAGTGACGGCGTATTGATTGTTATATATTGGTATTTTTCTAATTATGTCCTGTTCCTGAACCCACTGGCTGACTGTGTGTTGTACATGTTCATCAGGCCTGATGTTGGAAGGTTAATGAAGTCTGTTCACTGCTATTGTAGAACGGACACACATCAGGATTCGACACACAGCCGGGACGAACACTCTCGAGACAGTAATGCAGAGTTTGCCTCCTGTGTTTCAAATTCAGTTTAAACATCTGCACTCCATTCTGTGATGATGTCATCCTGAAATAAATAAATAAATTGGAATGAAATGCTTATTAGTCCTGCATTTATCAGTCATCATTCATCTGTAAAATTAATCTGAGATCATTGTCCACAAATATAAAAAAAAAAATCTATATTAGATGAATCTACAGTCACCATAAGATAATTGCCCTAATCAAGATGGCAACGTCTTTAGTCCAGCCTCTAGTTACCTTTTATCTGGATGACGAGCATCGCTCACAAAAAGATGGCGGCGGCTATCGGGAGGTTTTGAGTGTACCTCGCGGAGCTCCTCCAGAAGACTCCCACGGCGGTTTATTGTTTTATCCGCGGCAAGAGTGTTTATCGTCGGCGTTCTAATGGATCGCGCTCTGGATCACAAAGGAAAGTATCCTCGTCAGTGTGTGACTAGCTGATTTTCGTCGAGACACTGCAGGGTAAACAGAACGAGTGGGTAGTTCCAAAACCTGAACTGGATTGACGGATGTAGAGCCTCCAGCCTCACGTCTGAGAAGTCCTGGAAAATGTGGAGCAGACTCTTAAAGGAAAAAGTCATGAGTGCAATTTAGCCAGTACTGGATGACAGTTTGACGTGACATAACATTTGACTGTTTTTGATTGGGGAATTTATTTATATATATATTTTTTCCCTACTGACTATGTGTACTTTTTTTTTTTTCTTTTTTTTTTTCTGTGGATTACTGTTGGGATTACTGAAGGTCTTTTGAACTGGACTAATTTTGTTCCTTTTTGGTAGCCTGTTTTGTGGCTGGACAATTTAATTCGATCAAGTTAATGTGCTATTCTACCAAATTAACTTTCAAATCACTTCAACTTTGTTAGTCTTGCAAACCAGTACCTGCCCAAACCAAGAATGCATCAAATCAACAGATTTTGTGTTGCTTTAACCTCCTGAGACCTAAGTTTTGGTTTGGCAGTGGATTGAACTCACTCCCCAGCCAGAGTGCACTCTCTCAGGCTTGGGTCAATGCCTTGAAGGCCCTGGAGCTTTGAGACCACCGCAACTTTTTGGACTTTGTCATTATTAAGAGCTTGGCTTCAGAGTCAACATCACCATGGGCTTTATTTGTAACCAGGAGAAGTGTGCCATGCCTGGGATGCACTTTTCAAAAAAATCAGCCCGTCTTTTCCTGGAGGTTTCATGTTTTTCAGAGCTCCACCACGGTGGAGATTGAACTCACTCCCCAGCCAGAGTGCACTCTCCGGCCTGGGTCACAGCCATTGACGCCCTGGAGGTTTGAACCTGTATGTGTGTGTGTGTGTGTGTGTGTGTGTGTGTGTGTGTGTGGGCGCGCGCGATCGCGAGTGTGTGTGTGTGTGTGTGTGATCGCGATCGAGCAAGAGAGAGTGTGTGTGTGCGCACGATCGCGAGTGAGCAAGAGCAAGAGAGCAACGTGTGTGTGTGTGCGTGCGTGCGAGTGAGTGAGCAAAGTGTGTGTGTGTGTGTAAGCGATCGCGACTAGCAAGAGAGAGACAGTGTGTGTGTGTGTGTGTGTGTGTGTGTGTGTGTGTGTGTGCGCGCGCACGATCGTGAGTGAAGCCCCGTTGAGTGTGTGTGTGTGCGCGCGCTCGAGTGAGCCAGTGTGCGTCACGAACCTCAATGCAACTACAAATTTTATTTATTTTTTATATTTATTTTTCTTATACAGTTTTTTTTTTTATTATTATTATTTTTATCAGAACAAGGTACATTGAAAGTATACAGTGACATAAACACTATTAAAGGTCTTGCTTTTTCAAAATTTTCACCCACAAACATCCCATCCCAACACAACTTTCACAAGATAAGAAAAAAAAAAAAGAAAAAAAAAAGAAAAGAAAAAAAGGATAACATATATAAATAAAGGGGGGGGGGGGACAAAATTACTTTAAAGAGGTAGGAGTATATTCTTCTCAAAATAGTTTAATAAAGGGTCCCATGTTTTGTAAAATGTTCTGGTTGATCCTCTGAGAAAATATTTATTTTTTTCAGTTTTTAGAAACATCATTAGATCACTAAGCCATGCTGACATAGTAGGTGGTTTGTGTGATTTCCACTCTAGGAGAATTCTTCTTCTAGCTATTAATGTGGCAAAAGCCAGGGCATTCTCTTTATTTTTAGCTATTTGGAAGTCGTCGCCTCTGACTCCAAACAAAGCCATTATTGGGTTAGGGTGAATTTTTAATTTAAAAGCTGAGTTTAAAATCTCAAAGACTGAAAACCAAAATTGTCTCAGTTTAGGACATGACCAAAACATATGGGTTAGATCTCCCTTTGATGCCTTGCAGCGGTCACACGTTTCATCTATATTTGGGTAGAGTTTAGCCAACTTTGTTTTACTATAATGAATACGGTAGAGAACTTTCATTTGAATCAGATTGAGTCTTGCACAAGATGAAGTCCCATTTATTCGATCAACAGCTCTAACCCAGGTGTCTTCCGATATGTCGATTCCTAACTCTCCTATCCATTCTGTTTTGATCTTTTCTATTGATACATTTTGGAACGACATGATCAGGTTGTATATTTTTTAAATGAATCCCTTAAGGTGTGAAGGGACCCTCAGAACTAAATCTAAATGTGACTCAGAGGGCAATTGTGGAAACACAGAGCAGTGGGCTTGGATAAAGTGACGAACCTGAAGAAATCGAAAAAAATCTGAGTTTTGAAGACTAAATTTTTTAACAAGATCATTGTAACTAGCAAAATTATTATCAATAAAAAAGTCACTACATTTAACTAGGCCTAGGTGCTGCCATTGCTTGAAAGTAGAATCTAGCTTGGCAGCCGGGAAAAGATGATTATTACATATGGGGCTTTCCAAGGAAAAATCTGTTAGTTGAAATGCTTGTCTAAACTGGTTATATATTTTGAGAGTTGAAATTACAACTGGACTTGAGGAGAATTGCGATGGTGAGAATGGTAACTTCATTGTAATAAGCACAGCAAGTGATGTTGACTCGCATGATTTAGCTTCTGCTGCACACCAGTCTGTATGTGGAGACTGGAACCAATAAACGACTTTTTGTAAATTTGCTGCCCAATAATAATTTAACAAATTCGGGAGAGCCAATCCTCCATCCCTTTTTGGTCTCTCAAGAAGCTCTCTACGTATTCTTGGTTTTTTGCCACCCCAAATAAAGGAAGACAGCAACCTATTAGTTGACTGAAAAAAGGACTTTGGCAGGAAAATTGGAAGACTCTGAAACAAATACAATAATCTGGGTAGCACATTCATTTTAACACAATTGGTTTTACCAGCTAGAGACAAATATATAACACTCCATCGTTGGAAGTCAGATTCAAGTTTTTTAAGTATGGGACTGTAATTTGCTTTAAACAGATCAGTGTATGAACGAGTAATATTAATTCCTAAGTATTTAAATCCTGATTTTGATATGCAAAAGGGTAAGTCTGTATCCATAATCTGATCTGCCATATGGTTTATAGGGAAGCATATACTTTTAGAAAAGTTTAGTTTATAACCTGAAAAGACCCCGTAGTCTTTAAATATCTTCACAATCTGAGAGGCACATGACAGCGGGTTAGTTATATATAACAATAGATCGTCAGCATATAAAGAAACTTTATACTCGACATTCATTCTTTTAATACCACTAATAGACTGTGAGGTTCTGAGTATTGATGATAGTGGCTCTATAGCCAAAACAAATAGTAAAGGGCTAAGGGGACAACCTTGCCGTGTACCTCTAGACAGAGAGAAATATTGTGAGCATATTTTATTTGTGACTACAGCTGCCCTTGGTTGATGATAAAGCAGGCGAATCCAAGAAGTGAATTTTGCACCGAATCCAAATTTGTCTAACACTGCAAATAGATAGTTCCATTCAACTCTATCAAATGCTTTCTCTGCGTCCAGAGAAATAATCACTTCAGGACTTTCCTCCGACGCAGAAGAATGCACAACATTAAGAAGTTTTCGAATATTAATGAAAGAGTGACGCCCCTTAATGAAGCCCGTCTGTTCTTGTGAAATAACGTCTGGAATTATATGCTCTATTCTAGAGGCCAATACTTTAGATAAAATTTTAACATCCACATTTAATAAGGAAATCGGTCTATAGGAACTACAATCCAAGGGGTCTTTATCAGGTTTCAGGAAAACTGTAATATGGGTCTGTGTAAGAGTTGATGGCAATGTCGACTGTTCGAGAGAATTATTGAACATACTGAGAAGTAAAGGAGACAGTTTTGAAGAGAATTTTTTATAAAACTCGACGGGAAATCCGTCTGGTCCCGGGGCTTTACCGCTCTGCATGGCTTTGATTGAGTCTTCTATTCTCTTGAAGTTGTAAAGGTTTATCCAGATTACTCTTTTGATCTTGTTTAACTGAAGGTAAGTTTACATTAGCCAGGAATGTTGACATAAGAGTGTCATCATGTGGAAATTCGGAAGTATACAAATCTGAATAGAATTTTTGAAAAGTAGAATTAATTTCTTGAGGATCCAATGTAATTTCTTGGCAAGTTTTCCTAATCTTGGGAATAAGCTGGGATGCTGATTTAATTTTTAACTGTTGGGCGAGAAGACGACCTGCCTTTTCTCCATGTTCATAAAACCTAGCACGGGCAAAAACCAAATCACGCTCTGTTTTTTCTGTCGATAATAAATCATATCGTGTCTTAAGGCTCAGTTTCTCTCTATGTAGTTCTGGTGTTGGAGCCGTAGCATATTGGTGATCAATTTTCTGTATAGATTCAATAAGTTTCTCCTGTGTTTGTTTCTTCACTTTATTACGTGAGGCAGAGTACGATATTATTTCTCCCCTTATTACAACCTTGAATGTCTCCCATAATAATGATGGTGAGATAGAGTCTGTTTTATTAACTAGTAGAAAGTTGTCAATCGCGCTAGATAAGAATTCGCAAAAGGTTGCATCTGAAATTAAAGTTGTGTTCAGTCTCCACACAGGCTGCGATGGGTAATTATAAGAAAAACAAATATCAAGAATGACGGGGGCATGGTCTGATTCAACAATAGCAGAGTATTCTACCTTTTTTATTGAGGGGATAAGCCTTTTATCAGTAAAAAAATAATCTATCCTTGAATAAGTCTGGTGGACATGTGAAAAGCAAGAGAATTCTTTTTTATCAGGAAATAAAAACCTCCATGGATCCACACAACCAATTTGTGTCATATAACCCGCAAGAATCTGAGACATTTTTAAAAGGGGTACTGTTTTAGGGTTGGAACGATCCATAGTTGTATCCATCACACAATTCATATCTCCACCAAATATAAGATGGTAAGTGTTTAAATCCGGTAACAAGGAAAATATTTTTTTAACAAAGTTGACGTCATCCCAATTGGGTGCATAAACACTGACCAAGACTACTGGAATATTGAAGAGATTACCTGATACAATAATGTACCGTCCTTGGGGATCTGAAATCGTTCCAGATGATGTAAACTGTATTCTTTTGTGAATAATGATTGCTGCTCCCCTAGCCCTATGGTTAAACTTGGAGTGGTAGACCTGGCCGACCCAAGTTTTCCTCAGTCGGTTATGATCTTCAGTACGTAGGTGCGTTTCCTGTAGAAAGGCTATTTCTATCTTTAATCTCTTCAAATGCGTAAATATGCGAGTTCTTTTCACTGGTCCGTTTAAACCTCTAACATTCCAACTAACAAAGCGCACAGCTGACCCTCCAGTACTTGTCACCTTATCACCAATAATTACCATTATTTATCAATAGTTGTCTGTGTGCCCAAATATCGTATACCCCCGTAAAGATGTATATTCTGTCTGTGGTTGACGTCCCATGGAAAATGCAGGAAAAAAGAAGAAAAAAAAAAGAAGGGAAAAAAAAAAAAAAAAAAAAGGGATCAAAAAAAAAAAAAAAAAAAAAACAGCAAATGGTACATTTTGACAAACCCAACCAAACTATTATACATTCTAGATCTGTCTGTTGAACAAAGACAAACCGCAGCTCACAACTATCTCTCAACTCCCGATGACCCAAGTCCATATCCTTTTCCGTTATTTCCCAGAGCTCCCGACATAATGTAGCTATCCAGAAAAACGTAATCATAAAATTTAAAATCAAGCCTACCAATAAGTGTATAAGCGGAGCACAGGCTCCATTACCAGACAAAGTGCCGCAAAAATTAACAAAAAATGTAAATGTGATAAAGAAAAAAAAGAAAAAGAATAAATATATACACACACACATATATATATATATATATATATATATATATATATATATATATATACACACACATATACATACATATATACATATATACATATATATACACATACATACGTACACATACACACATATACACACACACATATATATATATATACATACATACACACACATACATACACACACACATACATACACACACATACACATAATAATAATAAAAATAAAATAAACTACATTACGGGCCAATCAACGGTAAAGATGTTCATCATCATCACTACTACTGAATAACCTGTCAATAAGCACATCTAAATAAAGTGCATCATGTAGACCAAAAACAGACAGGCGTTTTAAACTTGATATAAAATGTAGGATCTATGACTTAGGCCTACTAAACGAATCGTGAAAATAAAGAATTGCAATTGTCCACTAAGTCGAGAACATAAACCACTTAACGTTACCACCCTAAAACAAAAAGTGGACTTAAAAAGATTGTGCTGAGATGTAACGTTAAGTTTTCCAGTCATTGTAGTGTTTTAGGCCTACCTAGTCAACATGTCCCTTCTGTAATTCGCAATATTGCTGCCATAATATCAAGGTTTATTCACGTCTGGCGATTCGCTGATCATAGAACTGCTGAGCTTCATCAGGTGTATTGAAAAGCAGTGTTTCGTCCTCAAAACGAACTCGTAGTCGTGCTGGATGAAGCAACTGGAATCGTACATCCTTCTGATACAGCAACTGTTTGACGTTTTTAAAAGCGGCGCGTTTTCTGACGAGGTCGGCGGAGATGTCAGGATATATCCTCAAAGTAGAGTCCTTATACTTTGCCTCATTTTGTCTGGCCCATCTTAGCGCTTTTTCCTTCTCCTGGAATCTGTGAAAACACACAACCAGTGGGCGAGGAGGTCGACCTTCCTGTGGTTTTGGCCCCAAAGATCGGTGTGCTCGTTCCAATTCAGGAGGCTTTTCAAAAACTTCGGGACCCATGACTTCCATTAACATCTCGGACACGAACTTGATTGTGGGTTGGCCTTTCTCGCTGTTCTCCGGGACGTTTAAGATCCTGAGATTTGCTCTCCGCGACCGGTTTTCCAAGTCATCAACTCGATCCAGAAGGGTTGCGTTTTGCTCTTTCAGAGTTTTGATCGTTTTTTTCGGCCGCAGTCAGCGCAGCGAAGTTATCGCCCGCGAGTGTCTCTGTAGCACACAAGCGGGACTGGAAACTTGCCAAAGTCTCCGTTAAAGCATTCACCGATGCCTGAAGCGGCGTCATTGACTCTTGGATCAGAGCGGAGATGTCCTCTTTTATCGAAGCTCGTTGCTTTGTTAGCTCCGTTACTAGCTGCCTCATGGAGACACCGTCATTATCTGGAAGAGCTTCTTCGGACTTCTCTGCGCTAGCCATCATGGCTAACTTGCTAGCTAAACTGGTTCTCGTTGTTGGTGGGGCATTTGAAGCCGCTTTGTTCTTATTCATCTTGCTGTATAAGTACGATTGTCATAAGCACCACTTCAACACTTATAAAAACGATTTAGACTTCTTAAATTGCGATATTAAAGTGTACTTTATCAGAAACTGTCGGGAGCTCTGCCGACACGCGTCTGTACTTCACATTGTCAAACCGGAAGCCCTTTCTTATACAGTTTTAACGAAGCTAAGTCCCATTGTCCTCATATGTGGACATCAACTTTAGCAGCATAGTAAATCTTTATTGTTACAAAAGTTTGTCAAATGTGCATGCCATTGTAATTAGGGCTGTCACTTTACGTTCGAAAATCGATTGCACAATCGATCGGACCAACCAACAACAAGTATCGAAACGAAAATAGGGAATCGATTTTAACAGCCTTTTTTTTATGTATTTTTTTTTTTTTTACCAAAAATGTGTTTTAGGTGGACAGGTCAATAGAACATGTAGGATGTTGGAAAATAACAATGTCTTTTCTGTTAACCAAATGCTTTTTAATATTCGCTATTACTTCAAGGCAAGTGAACAAGCGCGCCGTTATTTGTTGCCAGAGCCGTTGCTTAGTGACGTGTGTGTTCAAGTAAGCCAGAAATGCGCAGATTCTGGGCAATATGCTGTATTTAATATCACGAGGACTCATAGATGTGTATATCTCTATGACGAGGACTCACGAGTTGCGTATTTGCGCTGAATCCACACAGATTTGGCTTACACGAACTTCCACAGCAAAGAAAGTGAGTAAACATAGACGCACGCCTCTTGATTTGACAGCGTTAGCCGCCAAAGTTCATTTTTACCCGCATTTGGCGAGTTGAGGGTGTTAATTTCAATCCCTGAATGTTGCACTCCTGTCTGTCATTGTGCACGAAACTTCACGCCAATAAATCATCAGGAATATTGCTGACTTGTGGGCGCTGCGCGTCTCAAGCTCCCTCTTTCGTCCTAATGCATGCATGTTAGTTTTCCGGATTTGCCTATATTTGGTGTTGAAAATGGAAACGTCTTTAGACACGGAAAAAAAATCGATTTTACAATCGATTCAATGAACACTTATGTCTCAAAAATCGAACAGGATTTTTTCACAAAAGTGACAGCCCTAATTGTAATCATACAACACTTCTATGCATAACTTAACAAGAATCAACAATGAAATGTTTTTAGATTTTTTTATCTTGTGGACGTTTCGGTCTGGAGTGGCTGCATGACATGTGACCTGTTTTCTCCGCCATATTTAAATTGTTAATTTTTTTTCTCTTCTGACCCCACCAGATGGCAGTGTAAGTGTCCTCGTTTGTGAAAAAACAAGTTTCAGTTACACAGAATTAAGTATTATGCTGCACACAACCCAAAATGTGATGTTCTCATATGAGGTCGCAGGGTCTCAGGAGGTTAAAGGTGCCCTAGAATGTGAAATTTAATTTATGTTGGCATAGTTAAATAACAAGAGTTCAGTACATGGACATGACATACAGTGAGTCTCAAACACAATTGTTTTCTTCTTATTTAAATCTCATTTTTAAAAAACACCCCTGAAAACCCCTGATTCAAGCTTAAAGAATGGCCATATATTTAAATATCTGCAAAGGCCAGAGCATTAAAATTATACAAATGTTGACTTATATTACATGTACAGTCTTTCACTTTATTTGCTTAAATTTTAGAACACTTGATGATTAGAACACTTGATGTCGGCTTTCTCAATGTTGAGAAAGCTTTAATCACGTTACTAGCTTTAAAAATACAACTTCGCCGGCTAATGAATGCATAAAAGTGACCAGCTGGATATAAACTAGATGGTAACAATTGCGCCATACAACATTTGGGTCAGGTCTGGGTGTGTTTTTGTCACATTGCTTTAATCGCTTGAGGTAAGTTAGCCGTTACTAATGTTATTCCTCTCAGACTCGATGGCAAGCTTCTGTTCTTTCTCTGCTGATGCAGCATCTAGTTTTTATTAAAAAAAAATTAATTACTTTATAATTATATGGCAATGTGTACTTTAGTGTTCTGTATTCATACCGTTTCGCTGTCTGTGTTTTAAATGGGCATCTGAAGTGAAAGCGCTCTCCGTGCAGCTTGTAATCTCCGTGCTCGCGCTGCCTCACGTGTTAACGGAAAAAAACTCAGCCAGTGATAGTTTATGTGTCCTCTCGCTCTGTAAATAATGCTAGTAGTCTCTTCAGTGCTCTCGTACTGTGTAATGACAGCGCACACTTCGCAGCTGCTCCAGCAACTAGCAAATTAATTAAAAAACTGTTATCTTAAGTCAAGTCAAGTCAAGTCACCTTTATTTATATAGCGCTTTTACAATACAAATTGTTTCAAAGCAGCTTTACAGAGATAACAGGAAAACAATGTTGTAATAGTATTGTTCAATTGAAAATTAAATGTCCCCAACTAAGCAAGCCAAAAGGCGAAGGCAACAGTGGCAAGGAACCAAAACTCCATCAGGTGACAGAATGGAGAAAAAAACCTTGGGAGAACCCAGGCTCAGTCGGGGGGCCAGTCCTCCTTTGGCCAACGAATGAACAGTGTATGATTATGAGTTAGGCAGCATAATGTCAGGAGTCAGATGGGATCAGAACTTTCACGATATTATCCAGTTAATCTGGTTGGGTTGGGTCATCTGGCCGGTGAGGAGATGAGTGTGGTGAGGTGTCCATGGGCCTTCACAGCCCTGATAATGCGTGTCGTCGTGTCCAGGTGATGGTCATTCCTCAGATCTGGATATGCCCTGGATCCGGCGGTTTGCGGTAAACCTCGGGATAAACAGAGAGACTAATATTAGCGTAGACGCCATCCTTCTTATGATGTACAAAGTACATCAGGAATTATGGGAAGTGTTCCCGGTTCCGGCTGATCTAATCTATGCAGCCTAACATTGAATTATAGAAATCTATAATGTGTTATGTGTATGCTAAGCCAAAGAGATGTGTTTTTAGTCTAATTTTAAACTGACAGACTGTATCTGCTTCCCGGACAATGGTAGGAAGATTGTTCCAAAGTTTTGGTGCTAAGTAGGAAAAGGATCTACCGCCAGCAGTCGATTTTGATATTCTAGGTATTATCAACTGGCCAGAATTTTGAGATCGCAATAGACGTGAAGGACTATAATGCGTTAAGAGCTCGCTCAAGTACTGGGGAGCTAAACCATTTAGTGCTTTGTAAGTAATCAGCAATATTTTAAAATTTATACGATGTTTAATAGGCAGCCAATGCAGTGTTGACAGAACCGGGCCAATATGGTCATACTTCCTGGTTCTGGTAAGAACTCTAGCGGCTGCGTTTTGAACTAGCTGTAGTTTGTTTAATAAGCGTGCAGGGCAACCACCCAGTAGAGCATTACAATAATCTAGCCTTGAGGTCATGAAAGCATGAACTAATTGTTCCGCATTTGTCAGTGAGAGCATATGACGTAATTTAGATATATTTTTAAGATGGAAAAATGCTGTTTTACAGATACTAGACACGTGACTTTCAAATGAAAGATTGGTATCAAAGAGCACACCCAGGTTCCTAACTGACGTCGAAGACTTAACAGAGCAGCCATCAAGTGTTAGACAGTATTCTAGGTTATTAGGTGAGGAAGTTTTTTGTCCAATGATTAGAATCTCTGTTTTTTTTCAGAATTTAGTAATAGGAAATTACTGGTCATCCAATTTTTTATATCAGCTATGCATTCCGTTAATTTTGTGAATTGGTAAGTTTCGTTAGGTTTTGAAGAAATATACAGCTGAGTATCATCAGCATAACAGTGAAAGCTAATTCCATATTTCCTAATGATATCTCCTAATGGTAGCATGTACAGAGTGAACAGCAGCGGTCCTAGTACTGAGCCTTGTGGTATGCCATACTGAACTTGTGATCGATAAGACATCTCTTCACTTACTGCTACAAACTGAAAACGATCAGATAAGTATGATTTAAACCATGCTAGTGCAATTCCGCTAATGCCAACATAGTTTTCTAGTCTATTTAAAAGAATGTTGTGGTCGATGGTATCAAATGCAGCACTAAGATCAAGTAACACTAATAGAGAGATACAACCACGATCGGATGATAGGAGCAAATCATTTGTGACTTTAATGAGAGCAGTCTCAGTACTATGGTACGGTCTAAATCCGGACTGAAAATCCTCGCAGATATTATTTCTTTCTAAAAAGGAACACAGTTGTGAGGATACTGCTTTTTCTAGTATCTTTGACAGAAAAGGCAGATTCGAGATTGGCCTGTATTTGACTAATTCTGTAGGATCAAGTTGCGTTTTTTTAACAAGCGGTTTAATCATAGCCAGCTTAAAGGTTTTTGGTACGTATCCTAATGACAAAGATGAATTAATGATATCTAGAAGAGGATCTATGACCTCTGGAAGCATCTCTTTCAGTAGCTTAGTCGGTATAGGGTCTAGCATACAAGTTGTCGATTTAGATGAATTAACAATTTTGCAAAATTCTTCCTCTCCTATAGCAACAAATGAATCAAAATGTTCCTCACAGAGACTACAATATACTCCCTGATGCGATACTGTAGTAGACGGTTGCATATTTATAATTTTGTCCCTGATATTATAAATCTTATAAGTGAAGAAGTTCATAAAGTCATTACTGCTGTGTTTCTTATAAACTTCTGGGCTTGAAGCTTTCTTTTTCGTTAGTTTAGTCACTTGTTCAAATAAATACCTAGGATTATGTTTATTTTCTTCTAATAGGGTTGAAAAATAATTAGTTCTAGCATCTTTTAAGGCCTCTCTGTAAGCAATCGAGCTCTCCTTCCAGGAAATCCGAAATACCTCTAATTTTGTTTTCTTCCAGTTGCGCTCCATTTTTCTGGCTGCTCTCTTAAGGGCCCGGGTGTGCTCATTGTACCACGGCGTTGGACTATTTTCTTTAATCTTCTTTAAGCGCAGCGGAGCAACTGTGTCTAAAGTGCTGGAAAAGAGAGAGTTAAAAGTTTCTGTTGCAATATCAAGCACAAAACATGTACATTCACTTACACGTACAACAAAACGGAGACTGACACTCGGCATTAATTGAAATTGAGCCACAAAACCAAGCTAGATACGAAACATCAAACCTAGGGAAAGGGCTAGCAGCTAAACACGTTGGAATAACTTTTTTCAAACTCCACAATCTAAGTTAGTCATCACTCCGACCATATTAAACTGTATAAATAAATGACTCAGACGATATCACAGATGGATAATAATGCATTTACTAGCTGCTAACTAAACCACAGCAGGTCTGTAAATGTCCCTCTCTACTCACCCTCAAGCTAGCTGATGTTCATCGTCTCAGGGCACATTGTTGATGCAGAGGGAGTTTGACTCGCAGAAATATCTACTAGTTCCATAGTAAGAGGTTTCTGTGCAGAATCCGTCAGTGCAGTATTTTGTTTTAACATTTTGCGTGCAACTAACTTAACAAGCGATCCCATTGGATGAATTTGTCCAATCACATTTTCATCTGCCTCGATTTTCTAAAACGCACAGTACCTGTTTTTGTATTTTCTCTAAATGCACACGACATATAGCCTATAAGCAGTCTCTATTTCCTAAAATGCATAAACTGATTCTCCATGTGGTGGTGGTAGTCAGAAACTACTGGACTGTCCCTCACAGGTTTAAATCAAGCGTGCCGCACAAGCCCTCAAAAGTGAAGCCAAAACGCCTCGATCGCCCCCAGGTGACCGGTCCTAGTACAGGTCATAAGCCCCACCTCCCCATGTTATTCAACGGGATGCGAGACCAACTAAACAATTAAATTACACTTCACATATCTTTTTTCTAAAGGTCACCGCCATGGCCGCCCGAGGGGTCCGCACCGCCATGGCCGCCCGAGGGGTCCGCACCGCCATGGCCGCCCGAGGGGTCCGCACCGCCATGGCCGCCCGAGGGGTCTCTCCGCCCTGGCCACCCGAAGGGGTCTCTCCGCCCTGGCCACACCCACTTCCTGCTCTGCCCTGGCCGCCCGAGGGGTCCGCACCGCCATGGCCGCCCGAGGGGTCCGCACCGCCATGGCCGCCCGAGGGGTCCGCACCGCCATGGCCGCCCGAGGGGTCCGCACCGCCCTGGCCGCCCGAGGGGTCCGCACCGCCCTGGCCACCCGAGGGGTCTCTCCGCCCTGGCCACCCGAAGGGGTCTCTCCGCCCTGGCCACGCCCACTTCCTGCTGCGCCCTGGCCACGCCCACTTCCTGCTCCGCCCTGGCCACGCCCTCAGCCTGCTCTGCCCTGGCCACGCCCTCAGCCTGCTCCGCCCTGGCCACGCCCTCCTCAGCCTCCAGGGCGCCCACCCTCCCACCCCTGTTCTAAGGCGTGAGGTCACGCCTACCGGGAGGGGGGAGTAATGTCACAGTCTTCGTCTGCACCTGTCTGTCTTCGTCTTCACTACACTTCCCAGAATCCCTCTTGTCTCCACACCTGTATTCACTCCCTCAATTATCCACCTGTTCATCGTCGTAATCATCTGTGTCACCTGTCCTCACCTCGTTAGTGGTCATTTGTATCTGTATTTAGTTCTCTCTGTTCAGTCTGTCTTTGTCGGTTCTTGTATATGTTACCTGGTTTTGTGAGTGTGTTAACCTTCTGCCTGTCATCCCGGTGCCTGTATTGTTGGAATTATTAGTAAATGTTTGAATTGGAGCTTGTTTGCCTCAGCCTGTCTTTTTTCCACACCACACCCGTGACACACACATACAGTTTAGTTTCCTTATTTATATTTTTGATTGGACATAATCAAAATGCAATTGAAATCATGATCACAGTATTGTGTACTGTAGACAGACAAGCACACACACCTGTCTATATAGATGTTTGTGTCTCACTCTTACCCTTGCCATGGCCACCATCATCCTATCCCCCATTAATGTTTTTTTTCTCAGATAATTTTACTTTTTTGAATCTGGTATCTTATTTTCTCTACCTGTAGCTCTTGGTGTGCAGCAGCCTCTGTGAGCATCAGCCTTGGCAGGTCAGTGAGCCAGATCCAAACACTCTCAGCAATCTTTACATCTTGTCATGGTAACATAATTGTTTAATCGGCTAATATTTCTCCTATGTTTGTTTTAATGTCTACGGTATCTCAGATCAACTCCAGTATCAGCAGCAGCAACAACAACAGCAAAGGCAGCATACTCAGTCAAGGAACTTAGTAAGATTTTACCAGAACAGGTATCACAATGTAAAAAATATGTTGTATTTGCTGTAAAAAGAAATTGCTGTATTTTTTGTTTGCTTTGTTTTTGTTTTTATTATATTAATGTAACTTGTATTTTTGTAATTCAGTTTTTGCCATCAAAGTAGCCACAAATGCTGACATTAAACAAAAATATACTCTACGAAACATGGGCCACGTTGATTTTACTATAATGTTTACTATATTTTTTACTATAACGGCTGTTCTTAATTATTCTGTATAACAGAGAAGAAAAAGCCATCAGGTTGGGACAACTTTAGACACTTCAGTTTCTAATTATTAATAGGTTATTAATATTTTTTTAACTTTTAAACTTAAAATTGTCTTTTCTGTTCTCTTTCTTTTTCAAAACTGCATCACAGCATTTGCTGCCGTATCAATAGCCTACAGAATCATCCGTATCGATACGCGAATCAGGAATGCGTCACGTTATATTACTGTATTGATATTTTGAGCACCACAATGCCTTGTTCCATGTGCCCCTTTATACTTTGAGCACTTGCCCCTCCAAAGGTCTCTGCACGGCCCTGCATCTAAGAAATCACTACAATAGATATAGTGTGTGGCACCACAACTTGGTAGACAATACACAATGACGGTAACATTTGATGGATCGTTTTTGTGTTTGAATGTGTAATAAGTAGAAAATGAACTCCAAATGTCACAAAATGGCAAGTTAGTAATCCTAACAACAAACGCAATGATAAAATAGTGTAAATACAGCCGGAAAACAGTGAAAAATCAACCTCATCATTATTCAAGGCCCAGTGCATGATGGGAACACCAGTATCAGAAAAGTTGTGTAAATTTACTTCCTTTTATAATGTTGATATTTCTGCTTTCATTTCTACACGATTGAATTGAGTACTACTATAGAATTTACTTTTTTAAAATTCTTGCCTGAACTAACTTTTTCATATAATTTACATTGTTTTTTTCTGTAGAATTTAAAATATAAAATATAGACGGTATATAAGCATATAAAAAGTATGCTTTATTATTTTTAGTTGAAAAGTATACTAATAGAACACTTGAATAAACGTATTTTTCGTAAAGGTAATTACCGGTATTATCGCTGTGTTCAAAATCAGGTTCAGTTCCATGCTTATTTAATTTACTCTATAAGCTATTCCACCCGAAAGCTTGTTACTATATAAACTTGAACATGGTAGTTTATAAGTGTGTAATACTATGTTTTAAAAAAGTATTTAATAAGCTACTCAATCAAAATAGTAAACACAAGTACAAGCCAAGAATACTTAGAATACTTAATTATACTTTTAAGTATATCTCGATCAACAAGTATAGGCCAAATACTTAGACTTTTCTGTCAGTATAAGTCAAGTATACTTAAGTGCAATTTGAAGTATATTTTTTTGAAGTACACAAAGTATATTTCTGAGAAGTACATAAAAAGTAGACTGAAAGTATACTTTCTTATTTTTAGTTTAAAAAAGGTATACTAATAGCACACTTGAATAAACTTATTTTTCGTAAGGGTTACCCTATAGTTTATTTTTATTTATTTATTTCAAATGGAATCAACATTTTCGTAAGTAGGCTACTAGATGTTCTGGGCTATTTAACATGATGACATTTTAATTATATTCTGCTGAAATGAACGAAATGACTCGAAAAAAAGATTCTTTCATTTTGCTGAACGAGACTCAAAGATCCGAGTCAGTAAAATGATCCGAACTTCCCACCACTAATGATAATGAGGCAGCATAAACACTATAGTCAAAAATATAATCTAAACATAGGCCTACATAATATTTTTTTAATATAATTGTACATATCATACAACATATAGCCTATAGGCTAGACAATTTAAACGTAACTAAAACCTGCCTATTAAGATATATTTTACATTTTAATACTGGATGGCAAGTCTGGGAATAGTCCAACCAGTAATATATGTACATGTTTATATAAAATAGCTTGTCAACTAATGTAAGTTTAAACGACTTCTTCATCCAAAACTGTATCCACGGCTGGATCAAGTCGCTCTTCAAAATACAAACGTTCGTCATCCGAGTCCCGCTCTTCTTCTGAGGAAACTGTGAACTCGTCGTCACTATCCAGGACGAGCTGAAGAGCTTCCTCGCCGGTGTAGCGTGCCATCTTCCAAACGCGCAGGGAAGTGAATGAATGTAATGATGAAACTTGCTGCTTGTAAGGCATTTGCCTGGGGGCGTTTATCTATTTTGCATAGATCACCTCTAGGGCTGGGCGATTTCTCTCCCTAAAAAAATTGCGATTTTTTTTTTTAAAAAAACTTGATTTACGATTCGATTCGATTTTTTTTTTTTTTTTAAATCAAGTAGAATTTCTATAACACTGTGTGTTTAACTGATAATCACTCTTTTGGGTGTTAAACACAATCTACTTAATACAGACAACTTCATTATAAAGAAAAACAACAAATCCAAAAAATATATGATCATAATCTATGACAAAAATGCTGTTATAAACTAGATTAGTGGATAATTCAGCAGTAAAATTTAGTCTAGAAAAATCCCAAGTGCACAATAATTGTATAAAATATGAA
>JAZAVI010000418.1:0-112469 GCA_036326025.1 Chrosomus eos | reverse complement strand
AAAACCGTGCGTACGCCAGAACCTGCGCAGAATTCACTTTATAAATCCCAGTGAGCGGAAGATTGTGCGCACATGCGTCTCCACCCCGAAACAACCACATATGGAGCTTAAAAACGCCTAGTTTTACTATGAATATATATTATATATATTTAATATATATTCATAGTAATATATGAATTCATACATATATATTTTGAATGGAAACAGATAGACCTTGTTGTGCATTATTTGCACGGAACTATTTTCTCAGACAATCTGCTATTATCATGAAGCAATTAATCTCTGTAGTTAAAACATTAAAACACAGCATGCCAGAGGAAAAGTGTTTGAAAGAATTGCATCCACAACAAATATTTATATTTATTGAATATAAAATATGTTGTAACTTCTCAGTAATGATTTCATGTAATTTAAGTGTCTAACTCCATTAATCAGAATGGCATATTTAACCTGAATGTTTATATCAGAAGTAAAACACAGTTTAAATCATTATTTTATATTTAAACTGTTATTGTGAACATATTTCACAGAACACTGTATTTATGATTATAATGAAGATTTACGGTTTTAGATAGGCTGCCTCAGTTTCACTAAACGGCCCAACGCGCTCGCTGGCGCGGACATTTAGAAAAGGGATAGATGTTTGCTTCATGTGATAGCCTTGGTGAGTGAAATTATATTTGTATTATCTTTCTGTATACTGTATGTATAATTTTCTTTAGATTTTCGGTCTAAAAGTGACCAAAAAGATATTTTGCTCCAGCTCACCATCGGTGTCGCCAAACTGCTCCGTCTCTAAAACGTGCGTACGGCTCAGTGTTTGCTTAAAGGTGCGCACATTCTCCCGTCAAGCTTTTTTTTTATATAGATCACAACCTTTGCGTGGAAACTGGCGTACGTACGTTTCCAGCCCCGTTTTGTGCGTACGCACGCTTTATAAATGAGACCCCAGAAGTTGACCACTCCTTTGGCACAAATCTGCTGTATATACATTTACACCTCCTAACTCGTTGATTGGGTTGATTATCTGAATGTGCTCCACTTGTGTTTAACTAGGGTTAATTATCTGAACGTGCTCCTCCTGAACTTTGTTAATAAAACATAATTTCTTAATATGCCAAATATGGTAGGGGTTGATCTTTGAGTGATTTGATTGGATGGAAAGGACATCATGGTTAATGAGTCTGCTTAATCTTGTGTATAAATATGAGGCTTCTTCCTTCATAAACTTGAGAATGCTGTGATACCACACTGTCTCTGCTTTATCATTTGCTGCAGATTGTCTACCTAAAAATTAATTTAACTCTCAGTGTTCAGGCCAGTGCTGTAGCAATGCATCACTTCTTTTCCATGATGTTTTCACTGATAGCTAGTGATGGCAAGATGAGGCTTCCTGAACCACTGAGACCTCGCAGCCCATTGCTTCGCCCAAAGATTCATTACTCGAAGCTTCATTCAGCATTGCTCACTAGTGACACCTAGCTACTGTGCAAAGAAATAGCAGGCAAATTAATTCATTCTGAACCAATGACCTGAACCCCCGCCCCCCTCCCGCTGTTTTATTTATTTATCTTCTTCTCACTGTTAATCTCTCTGTAACCTTTCATTTGCAATAATAAAGAGATCTGTGCAGACATGTGTCCATTGCCTGGGTATGAAATAAAATGTGTATCTTTCTCTGTCTGGATTTACTTATAGAGACAACTGTCACACACACAGTTAATTAATTATTCAAAAAAATTGAATAGTGACAGACAGTATGAACAACAAAAGTGACTGTGTGGAGTGCAGTGCTTATGGTAGAGGGACTCGAGGGAGTGTAATAAAGTAAACTCAAGTAAACACTGCAGTTTGGGGTGGATGAAGGAAGGATTATAATAGATTTTTATTGAGAAAATACATTTTTTGAAGTGTGTTTGGGTTTAGACAATTCCTCTTCTTGGACAAAACCTCTCCAGCCTTGGAATAATATCCTTTCACAAAGAACAGAGGATGTAGGGGAACATAAAATGTCAGTGGGTATAAATGAAGATACTGATGCTTCTGTTGAGCCCAGACAGGGAGGATCTCCTCTTTCTTGCTGGCTCCATTACCAGGGAAAAGGAAGATGTCATTAAAAGCAAACAAATCCAAAACGGCAATCCAAATTTAAAAGCAGTCCAGATCCAAAAATCTAAGCTACCAAAAATCCACAGCAATCCAAATAATCTTATCTAATTAATATATCAAGACTATAATATAGCTACTATATAATAACAATTATTATTATTAATAACTATTCTAACCTGATATCATGTAATAATATACAGCCCTAACACATATATGACACAATAACGACAATGAGAGATCTCTGACTCTGACATTACAACTGCTTCTACTCATGCTTCTGCTACTCCTGCAACACCCACAAGGTGGCGCGAGTTTCGAACCCCCTTTTTTCCGGAAGCGACACTCAGACCGAACCGATGACGTATTCACACAAACCGAGGCCTCGTTTGTCATCAGTCACGTGATTTTCACGTTAACAACACAAGCCTCGAATCGCGGCTTCATCTGGCACGCCCATTTTTTCTCGACACAAGCTCCGATGCCTCGGTTCAAATGTCACATCACTACTGATAGCCATTATTGGGCATGTGAGCGGTCAGTCTGACCGACCGTACAGATCTGAGCTGAAGGTGACGAACGGAAGGACTTGGGGAAAGTGGGGGGAAAGCAGTTTTGTCCAAGTGGAAAGTACGCCGCAGGGTTTAATCTAAAGGTAAGTTGTGCATTGACTCTATTTAGCTCAAAATAGATCGAAACTGGACTTGCTGTTTGTCACTTAATTCCAGGTTTCTCCAGGGAACTGCACCAGCTTAAGATTTTTAAAGTGTCTGTAATACTAAAGAGCATGAAGATAAATGTTACTATGGGTTTGTTTAGAGTTTACTCTTTCAAATGAAAGATTGTCTTGTTGTTTTAAGGTGGAAGGACCAGATGGTGATGATACAGCGCTCAATGTGATTAGTCTTTACTGTGTCGATCGGTCCAAAAACCTTCAGTCTAAAGGACTTTCGGACCACATTGAATCCAACGTAGCAAAGTAATGGACTCAGATTATTACCAATTCTTGCATTAAGTAGAGGAGTAAACTGAGGATTTCTTGAAAATAATAATTGATTTGATTGGAAAATTGTTTTCTTCAGATGGGGTGTGTGGGGAATAGACCAATGGTGTCCTTCTGGATACTTGACGGCTTTCCAGCTGAAAGTTGAATCTTCCCAAGGAGATGAAGATGATACGGCCGCAAACAACATCAAGTGAGTGTGTGGTGCTATAAGTTATAACATCTCTTACCCAGTGTATACCTCTAACACCATCTCTTACCCATCCTGGTTTTATTTAGCTATTTAAGGACTCAGTTTTCACCATCAATAGTTTAGTTAATATCACACTCGCAGTCGTGCTGCTGTTCGAGGTTGTGATTGCTGTAGGTGATCATGTGACTGACATTCAATCCAACTGCACAATTACATATTTTATCATATTGTCACATCTTATATATATATTTTTTTTTTCAGGTTCAAATGCAGTGGAGGTAATGTTCTGGAGGGTTCCCCCCCACCCTTTAAACGCTGGGGCAACTGGGGTGATTGGGGCGACTGGAGTCCAACATGTCTCGGAAGAGGAATCTGTGGCATACAGACACTGGTAGAAGAGCCACAGGGAACTGGAGACGACACCGCTCTCAATGACGTGATCATGTTCTGCTGTGATTAAGGTGACGTGATCTCAATCAAACTCAGACACACACTGCACATCAACTAAATCTGTTTATTCTTTCAGGTGCAGGAGGATGACAGCAAGAACAGCAAGGTCAAATGTATTATAATTATTGATCATACTATGATAAACTAACATAAACCATTTCTTACAACAGTTTTGTATGTAATTCTGTAAAGCCAGCTGGTCATTATCACAAAAAATAAAGCTTATCCGGATGATCAGGACATTTGCACCCTGCTTATTGGAGTTGGGTTTTTTTTTTTTTTTTTTCTAGGTTGTTTCTTCTGAAGACTCCTGAACTTCTGCTGAAACGAACGTCAAATATCAGCAATGAAGACTTTCTAAACAGAACCTTGTAGTTTCACATTGTTTTGCACAACACTTTACATCAGATTGTTCATTACATTAGTGCATGTGGCAGATTTTCTAAAGTGACCTGTATTGCATTCAGAGTAATTGTCTTTTCTGTTCATGCATTCCCTGAAAATGACCAACATACACTACATTAAACTGTAATATTGTCAATCCTGTTACCCTAAACTTTTTGCCTTTCAAAAGATATAAATGTGTTTTAGATAAAAATGGCACAATGCATATTCAGAGAATGATTTGATGCAAAACAAATTCAAACCTCACTTTATTTGAGAAGATTTGTAAACTCACTTCTGCAGCAAATATCATAAACGGTGCCAGAATCAAGAACTTCTCAATCATGTAGGGTTTGAGGGTGAACCAAACACAAATGAATCTTCCATTTGATTCATTCAAACAGAACTCAATCACTAATTCAGCCATAAAAGATCCTGGCTCCAGCTAGTCTATGCTAGCCAACAATAGACCCCCTCAGAAAGGACTTTATGACCCTGCAGGCCCCAAAGGGATGTGCTCAACTGGAAGAATGTTGTCAACGTTAGATAGTTTGGAAAACACAGATTGGTTCAGAGATGGACCCACTAAGATAATGACCGAGGTGTTTGATCCCAGGACAACAGATTTAAAACCGACTGCCGTAGTTGTAAATACCTCTGAAGGACCCAGAGCTGAAATCTCTCAAACCATGGGACTTTACATATAAAATACATAAAATCATCCCAAAACAATTATTGACGAACTTCTCAAACATTGTTCCACTACCTAATCCAATATTGTAGCTATGTATGTGTCTATTATGCTAGATAACATACAAGTCATGCAATTGTTGTTACTTTAGATGGATGAATGAAAGTGTGTCTTGTTTGATATCAGTAAGATCATATATTCTTAATTCATAAGATGGCTTGAGTGAAATCTGTGTAAAATGTTTTGTATTCTTATAATAGTAATAATGTCTAAACTGTGGCCTCTTGTTCTCTCTGCTAGTGCTGGAGAGCAAGGAGATCACAGATAACGTATGCTTTACGATAAGAAGAAAATAGAGCCACCTCCTAAATTAAGCCAGTGTCTAATTGGCCAGAACTCATCCTGGAGGTTGGATAAACTTTGAGTTTAAAATCTTAAACTCTCTCTTTTTCTCCCTCTCTCAAAAAAGTCTCGGCAGAACAAGTCGGGTGGAGCAGACGATGGTTATAGTAACCATGTAGACGCATAGAGACAAATGACCCAAATCAAGATCAGGGTTTAAAACAGCTCATTCAAGCCATCTAACTCGTCTCACTTTCCTTTCTTTTCCTTTGTTTTCTTTTCCGTTTAAAGTCTCGGTTCTAAGTTAAGTTTTGCTGCAAAGTTTCGTGAAAACGGTTCGACTGCAAAACCCGCTTCCAAATTCAAAGACTTTCATTCATCCGCCAACACATCACGTGATTGGCTGCCCACTATCTATTCAGGCACGAGAAGACCAGCCATGCAACGGACCCGGGAAACCCCTCTGACGCTGAGAAAAGGGAACCCCCAAAGCAACGCAAGGACAATCACGTAGCCTCCAGACTCTTAACTGAACTGGTGCATTGATATACAATTGAATTACCCGCCTAAGAAACGATAGAAGGGTTACATTAATGATTGATGGTTCGTTCAGGTCATGTGTTAAAGTGCATATAGAAACGTGGGATTTCACCATCTCACTCTTAAAACTCATTCTTTCCTCACTCTTTCTTTCTGCAACTCGTATGAATGTGTGTGTGTGTGTGTGTGTGTGTGTGTGTGTGTGTGTGTGTGTGTGTGTGTGTGTGTGTGTGTGTGTGTATTAGATATTAGTTTTATGTGTTAGAATAATCAATAAAGCCTTGTTTATGTTAAAGATAATTGTTCTTGTGTTATGTGCTTACAGATTTATTGTCTTGAACTGCGATCTAAGTTACCTTGCTAATAAATAGTGTTTCACTATAGTTTGGATATTTATATCCGCTGCAGAGGTTACCGCCCGTTCAATGAACGCTGGACGAGTCATTTGCTCGGCCGTATAAGGGATTCTGTTAAGATTCCCTATAAATAAATTGATAATTCCTTTTGAGCTAAATTGGCCTGTCTGGCCCCTTAAATACATATTGTTATTATATATGTTTCCCTTACATATAATGGTGGAGGATGCGGGCAGTTTAACCTAAATTGTAAGCATATATATCAAGTAATTTATCTTTTCATATTGTGCGGAGAGATTCGAACCTCTGAGAGTCTGTGTGTGACGTATGGAGAGCGCACAGCGCGCGCCCCGTTTGAATGAGCTGCTGCTTGAGTGAATGCTCCCAGAGAAAGCTGTTACAGTCTGCCTCCCTATTTGTTTTCCTTTTTAACTACAGTAAATTAATTTAAGATATAAAACCTCACACTACGATAAGGTAAGAATTGAGCGTGTTCCTCATTTCCTGAAATACCTTGATTACAGCTTAACTGACGTCTGCGTGTTCCAGAGTCTTTCAAATGGCTATAACGTTATGTGTGTGTGTTTATATCAGTCAGAGAGCTGAACGAAATCAAACTGCAGTAATTAAAATAACCCTATAAGGACTAATATTCTCTTCACAGAGCGATGAGCGTGTTCCTCATCTAAGTTAGTCATAAGCCTTATATTTATTTATCTGATTGTCAGTGCGTGTTCCACTGCGATCCCCGTGATAAACAGCGAGGCTTAATCCTATCTGTTTGTGTCCGTTCAAATAATTCTCGTGTAACATTGCGCATGTCCGAGTGTAATTTGAATAGTGGTTATTTCAATTCGTTATCAAGTAAAGCTTGACATTGAAACTGAACCAACAGTTATAACCCTGTTGTTTTATGTGCCTAGATAAACTTGCACACGATCCGCCGAGGTCGTCATAGTTCCATCTAGTATAACGCAAAGCTGTCGCTTGCTTAAAGTTAATATCACTCTTAACAAACTGAGTGAAGCCCCACGTCGTAAAACCAGCTACGAGTGGCGTATCTTATTTGTACAGTGTTGAAATGCGCCGACATTTCCCTTAATATGTTCGACTGTTAGCTACTGTACAAGTATATTCTATGTACATTGTTGAAATGCGTCCACATTTCATGTAACATGCCTAACTGTTGACAAACTGTGTGCATTTCATGTGTTTGCCCACTAGCGTTTGTTTGGTCGCTATAGTTACGGTCGTGACACGGAAGTCTTAACCAGCGCTTCCGGGTGAACTCTGACCCGTGCATGAACAGTGAATCGAGGTCATAGTGTAAACAAACCCTTTGGTGGCTAGGCTAACCTAAGCAGTTGTTTACATTGAGGCCTATGCTAAAGCCTTAGGCAATTATTTAGGTTATCATTAGTATTAACATCAGCGGTTAAATACAGTGTCTGTTTGAACAAAGTTAAAGTGATTTAACCATTTAAACACCTCGACTTTTACACCTGTTGGTCTTTTCTTCTTTTTCTTTTACCTCTCTCACATGTTACTTTACCTATATTTTACTGGAAAAGGAAATATTGGTTTACAATTATTAATTACTTTACCTGCATTTTACTTGAAAAAGAAAATACTGGTTTACTATTATTAATTGTCAATTTTGAATTTGATTTTAAAGAAAAGGAAATATTAAAATAAAATTGAAATTCTATTTTTCTAGACAGGTCATTTCTAATGATTTCTAGATTTATTTTTAATAATTCTAATTTTCTCGTTGAAATCTAATCACTTTAGGTGATTAGGTCTTGAATTTTGAAAGTTAAAATTTGAAAGTTAAACCCAAATTTTTCCTATTACAAAAGATTATTAGATTCATACTTGCTCACTATTATTATTGCGTTGTATCCTCCGTTTCTCCTTTCTTCCTGTTGTGGTTATAAACTTAACCACTCTATTTGATTCATTCATTTACCTCTTTATTTAATTTCCCCTTTCTTATTTTGTCCATTATTACTACTTTTCCTTTCCTCTTTTATTTTTAGCTTGGGAGCGACACCTGAGCCTCAATAGGAGACATTATCATCTCACTACGAGTTCAAATAAATTAGAGACAATCCTCTTTTACAAAAGTTTTATTTTTGGGTGTTTAGTTGTTCTATACTCGTTGTAGACAAAGGCTTCAGAGCCATTTGTTGGATCCAATCTCCTTGCTTGCTTTCTTTCCTTCTTATCACATCTTTTCTGTTCTGTCCTCCTTTATTCCATCTTATTCTTCACATTTGTAGGGAACAAACCTGGAAGAACCATCAATCGATTCTAAAAAGAAAGAGAAACATAGCCTTTCCCAACAAACAAATTATTATTTGATTTTGTTATCAAACCCTCTTTTGTTCTCCAAACTCTCCCTGCATTTGTAAACGCAATTTAAATTTTGATATCTTATCCAAGATCAATTAACAGAGACAAGTGTTGAGCAAACATCGCCTTCAAAGCATCCCTGCTGTAAGCGGTCGAACTGAAGGTGTGTGGTGTCAATACTGTCAAACTCAGAGAAGAGGTATCAGCATCATTATTGTATTATTTTTCCTCACAAACATAAACAATAATATTGTTTACCTTTCTGGAAACAAATTTTTATTGATAGGAAGCATTTATGAGAAAAATAATATTTCTCCTAGTTTTCTTTCTTGTTTTTTCATTGAAATTGGTTTTTAACCTTTCTCTCTTTTTCCCTTGCTCAGTTGAGTGACGAAGTCCTCACACCATGAGTTGAAACCAGCTTTTCATTGATAGAAAATATTTATAAAAATATTTCTCCCATTGAAAAAAAAAAGTTTCTTTCCATTGAGATTTGTTTTAACCTTTTTCTCTCTCTTTCCTTTACTCAGTTGAGTGACGAAGTCTTCACGTCACTAGCCTACCTGTCTACACTTAGACCAACACTTAGTCATTACGACACTTCAGTATTGGTGTACAATTACTGAAACGACACTTAGCTATTCAACCACATATAGGCTTATACACACAGATCTGTGTCAGTCTCTTCACCTAGCGTGCCAACATGTCGTGGACGACAAACCCCACTGCCCAAAGGGAAGATGTGGACGCCTGGCTCAGATGCATTACAGACTGCCTCACACCAAAGACAATTGAACTGTTATTATTTGTAATAATAATCATAATTCTGAGAAGATTCCTGACACACGATTCAAGCCAGAACCAAAACCACGTGGAACCAAGATAACCTGTTCCAAGCACAACAAACTAAGCGACAAGCACATCACCCATCTTCAGGAGGAGCTGACACGTGCCCAGAACCGCATAGACAAGCTGGAAGTAAAAGTCCAGGACGACTTCAAACGTCAGACCACTGAGTTCCTGAGAGAGCTGATGCACAGTCAACACTGGCAGCCATATCACCCTGTAGCCCAAGACTGGTTGCCCACTGAAGCTAAGCAGGGCTGAGCCTGGTTAGTACCTGGATGGGAGACCTTCTGAGAAAACCAGGTTGCTGCTGGAAGAGGTGTTAGTGAGGCCAGCAGGGGGTGCTATCCCTGTGGTCTGTGTGGGTCCTAACGCCCCAGTATGGTAATGGGGACACTATACTGTCAAAGAGCACCGTCCTTCGGATGAGACGTTAAACCGAGGTCCTGACTCTCTGTGGTCACAAAAAATCCCAGGATGTCTTTCGAAAGAGTAGGGGTGTAACCCCGGCATCCTGGCCAAATTTGCCCATTGGCCTCTGTCCATCATGGCCTCCTAATCATCCCCATATACTGATTGGCTTCATCACTGTCTCCTCTCCACCAGTAAGCTGGTGTGTGGTGGGCGTTCTGGCGCAATATGGCTGCCGTCGCATCATCCAGGTGGATGCTGCACACTGGTGGTGGTTGAGGAGATTCCCCCTTCTATGTAAAGCGCTTTGAGTGCAGAGAAAAGCGCTATATAAATGTAATGAATTATTACTATTACTGCACAGACCAGCTCAAAGCGAAAGCTCAAGACAAACTCAAAGTGCCCAACGAAGCGGAGCAAGAAACAAAGAAACAAGTTGACAAGCTCCAAGAAGCCATTGCAGTCACTGAACATGACAAACAAGAATTAAAGACTGTACAGAAGCAACGGGTAAACCAACTCCAGGCTGTTGAACATCAGCTAAAGAAAGCTAAAGCTGACATTAAAGACAAGAACTCTGAAATTAATGCTCTGAAAGACCACCTGGAAAGGTGCAGCGCTGACATCTGACCCAACAGCGGGATGACGCCAACGATGAGCTCTACGCGGTCAGAGATGAACTCCAGCACATTTTCCAACAGAAACCAGAGCCAAGAAGGGAGAGACCTCCCTCAGCATCACCCGGCTGAGCAGAACAGAGTCCTCCATCCAAGAACTGGCATACAGTGAAATAAGTGACTGGCCACAACCCAAAACGTCACCGGCCTTCACCACATAACTGTTCACTGCCAACAAACGAAGAGAGCTCATCCAGGCAGACTCCAAAGCGGCACATGGGATGACCTTTGAAGATCTCAACCAGCTGGTTAAGAATATCACTCAGTTCAACCCGAACTCCACAGAGGGTCCCGACACAGAGACAGGTTATACCTCCTCAGATCCACATCCAGTCCAGAGGTACGAAGCTTCCTAGACCGACAACCTGCTAATGTCATGTCAAACTACCAGCTACTACGTGAGACACTGATTAAAGAATTTACAGGTCCAGAGTCAGAACACGGTGTGTTAATCGCCTTGGAAAAACCAAACAATGTCGACAAGAGACTCCCCAAGCCTACTACCACCGCTTTCGACAAGCTTACTTAGGTGCACATAGCAAACCTGAACTTGAAGAGGATGTGAACTTCAAAACCCTCTTCCTGAGAAACCTGCACCCTGGATTGAGTCATCATCTTGGCATCATGGCCTGCCCAGGCACAATGACAATTCAGCACCTACGTGACCTGACACAAAAGGCCTACATCAAACATGAAAGTATTGAGTGTGGTCGGAGAAGATGGCGCCGTTGTATGTGGCTCGCCGTCTGTTGCTCTCCTTCACGTTTTTAAATTTTCTGATTTTATGTTTGTTTTTATGTTTGTCTCTACTGACATCGGACTGCAATATGTCATATGTGTATGATCGTCAACCATTACTAAATATCCGCATAACTATTGATTCAACCAAGAGTGATGTTGACGAATACTGCCGATTTCCACCACCTGCGCACCAGTACCTTCCTACACAACTGCGCTGGTATCCCGCTGATATTCCCTGGAGGCGACGGCGTCGGAGGAAGCGTGGCAAGCGGGGTGGAATTGCTGCTCGATTAACGTCTCTTGCGCGGTCCACGCCTATGACGTCATCATCCAGCTGCGAAGTAAACACGGGCGCCCGCGCTGTACTTGGCTGTGCCTGAAGTGGAGTTCTCGAAGGACGGGCCGGAGAAGATCAGATTTGCCGAGGACCTAGATGATGGACCGGACTCCAAAGCCTGAAATCTGGAGTTCATGTCTGAGAGCAAAAACTGAATGCTGGACAATGCTGATAACACTGGATCATTGCTTTGGACTGAAGAAGAGTTGACTGCTCGATTTGCGACGGCTGGACCACCTGCCCGCTTGGGTGCAACATCAGACGAAGTAAAAGCAGGGTCGAGGTTCTTCCTCTTCTGTGGCTGTTTCCTGCCAGAGAATGGAGGAGGAGGAGGAAGATCTGCTGCTGGAACGTCAGTTTTTTCACAGAGCAAAGCAAACAGTTCTTTATGCGTAGCTCCAGTCGGTGCCGGGATATCTTACTTCGGCAGTGGCCAATCAATGATGCTAGGATGACTAAAAGATTTACTCGCAAGGCGAGAGCTCCGACGGACAGAAGCGTTGCTTTCGTCTTGAAAGGCTTCCTCTGCTTGATTTAATTGTTGCTGCGATTCTTCAATGGATTCAACTTGCCACGGATCTTCGTCAAGTGCGGTGGTTGACATGATCAGCAGCAGTTGAGTGAGTACAGCAAAATATATGAGTAATCTCATTGTATTCGAGAAGCTACGTTTGCAAGCATGCAGTGGAAGCAACTAAGCAGACATACTAAAAAATGGTTTTAAATAGGCCCTTGATTGAAAGAACTAATTGAAGGCGTATGAATTGGATCAGCTGATCGACTGGTATCAGCTGATAGCTGAGCTTGACTACGCGGCCTGCCTGAACTAACGCTGAACGCTAGATTTAGCTGGATTTGATTGTTGGCGATTTGGCATGATCTTGGATTGTTTGGTTCTTCGACGCTCATCCTGGACTTGGTGTCATAGCAACAGGTGCACTAGCTTGAACCTGATCGTGAGCAGGCTTATTTCATGTTAACAGGATTAGATTGAGGCTTATAAGCGGATCTGATACGGGAAGTCTTAACGCAGCGCGATAGTGTACTTTTTGAGATATATATATTTTTCTCATGACTCGTGAGTATGTCGTTTACATCATTAATTTGTTGGAAACGCATAAATGTTCGGGCTTTAATGACAGCACAAATAAACAGCATTGCCATAGAGATTCTTTGCGAGTGGCTCTTTCCTTTACATTGGAGATGCGGAGAACTTGGTGATAAGTGCTGTCTGTCGTGCCATTCGCAAAGTTTACCTGGTGCTCAAGCAGGTTATAGGGCATTTCCAAGCCACTTTAGACCCAAGGTTGTATAGCAGTTTTTTTTTTCAACACAGGTAGGCCTAACGTTACATTATCATTTTTAATGTCGATCATGCAATCATTACCATGATGATTAATATGACTTTCAGTACAGTATGTCCCTCAGGCTTCCCTAATGTGATTGGTGCCATAAGCCATGTTTCCATCCACTTGTCAATCGAATTATCTGAAGTTTGGTAAAAAACCTCATGCGAATAAAGCTGGTGAAAGTGTGTTTCCATCAAACGGCTGCTAATGACGTCACATGCTGTTTTGCGATCAAATTGGTATATCAAATTGATTTGAGACATTTTAAGGTGTTTCCATTCATTTTCTAACCGAATCGCACAACATCCAAGTAAACATTTGCGAACAAAGTTTTGCTAGACAAAATGGATCGCAATGGAGCGGTTATCGCATAAGCCGTATATCCATCAAGATAAAGAGACCGAACGCATTTCATTTGAGTCGATATTCATGAAATTCAATCGAATTTTACTGTTTCCATAAGACATTTTTCATTCGATATCACTAAATGCGGATAAAAACGTGTGGATGGAAACATAGCTATAGACTCCACACGTGTTCCCATCAAGGCCTCAATGAAGGGGATTTTGTGAACAGAAAGGGGGATCACAATGTAAACGTGCAGCCAAGTTACTATTGCGATTCTTAATATTCCAGATTAGTAATATTACATCAAATTTTAAAAAAGGCAGTTAAAATCTCTTAGATGTGACTGTTCCAAATCACAAATGTGGAAGCACAGCGATTCACATTTATGCACATTATTTGAACGTGGTAAGGAAAAATATAAATATCAAGCTCACTGTATTACATACACTTATGCTGATCCTAACATAACTGCATTTTTTCCATTAAACAGGTGATTACAGCAGGATCCTGCTTGGAGACAGGTGTTTTATGACCCCATTCCCTGACCCAAGCCCCAGACCAGTTACAATGCAGCTCTAGGACAAGGGCACACAATGAAGTGAACTTTGGCCAACTAAAGGGAAGATTTCAGTGTCTGAAAAGCCTGAGGATTGCACCTGACCGGGCCTGTGACATGGCATGTGTCATTTGACACAACATTGCCAACATCAGAAAGAAAAAATTGTGTTTAATAAAAGACAAGACAAATATGCTTAATTCCTTGAGTTTTATTTCAATTGTTCTTTGTAAAGAAAAGCCAGTGATCAAGTCATCTTTTGCCTGCAATAAGAGATATTATGCAAGGTCAGCAATAGTACTGTGTGAAATAGTGTATTTGCTCTTACACTGAGGTTTCCTTTGAAGCAATTCTATCTCTAATGCCAGTAAGTAGTCAAGTTCTATTTCTCTCCCTAATTTTAGTTTTTTCAAAATACTCTATTTTCTGTGGAAGACTCTTATTATATAGGGAACGAATATCATCACCCTGTGTCATTTGTGAGATGTTTGCGTCACACATGCCTCATGCAACAACTAAAAAGGAAAGGTTGTCTATACACTGCCCACCTCTGTGTGTCTCCTCTGTGCAGACTCTTCTGTAGGCCTTTCTGTACATGTGGACTCCTGCAGCTCATATTGCAGTCAGAAATAATAGGCACAAGTATAAATTAAGTAAAATTATTTATGCACTTGCAGGTCTACTTCCTCCAAAGTACAGTCTTCTGGAAGGTTTCTTCATTGTCCAGTGCAATGGAAACAAATGGGTATTACAAAGTGTTGCACTTTCTTCTCTTTTGATGTAAAGTTAGAAAAAGTCTAATTACTGCACATATTTCAGCCACCACTTTCTTAGGAAAAGATAAAATGTTGATGTAAAACTGCACAAAAGAGAAAAACCCAATGTCATTACAATGAACTACACTGGGGAAAACTGTGATCAATAACTCATGGCAAAATATTTTTACATAACATAAGTTTATCAGTTTTCCCTTTCACAAGTCAAAGCAATTCATCATTACTCAATATTTACTGTAACAGTTGAAATGACTACACCAGCCTATACTTAATTTAATGCAGACACAATTATTTTACAGTGTACTAAGATCATTTAAAGTTAATTTGCCAGTAATGAAGGAGTTGCTGCTACTGGTCCTGGATGTGTGTCTGGAAGAGCTGAATGCAGGGATGCCCTTCACAATGGGTCAATTCACATTCAACCAAAGGGCCAGCTCTTTAAAAACATATATATTTTCTTTTTTTTCTCAGCCTTTTTCTTGGTTGCCTTTATAAACAAACAAACATTTATTTAACAGTGCCCTTTTAAAAGAGACTAGACCTATAAGTAGGCCTAGTGAAAATTACCATTATGTAGAATATTCTTGTACTTCACTTTCACCATGTTCTAGTGTGGAGACTCTGACATGACAATGAACAAAGTAATTATGAAATTATTAAAATACATGTTTTTATAGCTAAAAACATAACATGGCCACCACAAACGCATTACATTTGCCTGCTACTTCTCCCCAGCCCTCTCTCCTGGCTTTTGCAGACTTTGAAGTGTTCCCATGCCGTTTTAATTAAAAATCACAGAGAAAAACTGAGCGCGCTCTTTGTCCACGGAGATCAGCCGATAGCAGCGTTGCTGATCAATGTTTCTACTATCGATACATATCCCCTTTTAAACCAGCGCACGAACGCGCAATTATCTCAGATAACCCAATCCAGCCATATTAATCATAACTGGCAGGAGTGTTCGAAGAACCCAATTAGCTAGATCATGATGAGCACGATGATATTATCTTGGATGTCTCGTTTGATCTCGGATGTTTTAAGCAACGTACGAATAACGGGCCCCTGAGGAAATGAAACCCAAGTGAAAGACAACAAACCCAGAAGTTGACCATTCCTTTGGCACAAGTCTGCTGTATATACATTTACACCTCCTAACTCGTTGATTGGGTTGATTAACTGAATGTGCTCCACTTGTGTTTAATTAGGGTTAATTATCTGAACGTGCTCCTCCTGAACTTTGTTAATAAAACATAATTTCTTAATATGCCAAATATGGTAGGGGTTGATCTTTGAGTGATTTGATTGGATGGAAAGGACATCATGGTTAATGAGTCTGCTTAATCTTGTGTATAAATATGAGGCTTCTTCCTTCATAAACTTGAGAATGCTGTGATACCACACTGTCTCTGCTTTATCATTTGCTGCAGATTGTCTACCTAAAAATTAATCTAACTGTCAGTATTCAGGCCAGTGCTGTAGCAATGCATCACTTCTTTTCCATGATGTTTTCACTGATAGCCATTATTGGGCATGTGAGCGGTCAGTCTGAGCGACCGTACAGATCTGAGCTGAAGGTGACGAACGGAAGGACTTGGGGATCGTGGGGGGGAAAGCAGTTTTGTCCAAGTGGAAAGTACGCCGCAGGGTTTAATCTAAAGGTAAGTTGTGCATTGACTCTATTTAGCTCAAAATAGATCAAAACTGGAGTTGCTGTTTGTCACTTAATTCCAGGTTTCTCCAGGGAACTGCATCAGCTTAAGATTTTTAAAGTGTCTGTAATACTAAAGAGCATGAAGATAAATGTTACTATGGGTTTGTTTAGAGTTTACTCTTTCAAATGAAAGATTGTCTTGTTGTTTTAAGGTGGAAGGACCAGATGGTGATGATACAGCGCTCAATGGGATTCTTCTTTACTGTGTCGATCGGTCCAAAGACCTTCAGTCTAGAGGACTTTCGGACCACATTGAATCCAACGTAGCAAAGTAATGGACTCAGATTATTACCAATTCTTGCATTAAGTAGAGTAAACTGAGGATTTTTCTTGAGAATAATTGATTTGATTGGGCAATTGTTTTCTTCAGATGGGGTGTGTGGGGAATAGACCAATGGTGTCCCTCTGGATACTTGACGGCTTTCCAGCTGAGAGTTGAATCTCCCCAAGGAGATGAAGATGATACGGCCGCAAACAACATCAAGTGAGTGTGTGTGGTGCTATAAGTTATAACATCTCTTACCCAGTGTATACCTCTAACACCATCTCTTACCCATCCTGGTTTTATTTAGCTATTTAAGGACTCAGTTTTCACCATCAATAGTTTAGTTAATATCACACTCGCAGTCGTGCTGCTGTTCGAGATTGTGATTGCTGTAGGTGATCATGTGACTGACATTTAATCCAACTGCACAATTACATATTTTATCATATTGTCACATCTGATATATATATATATATATATATATATTATATATATTTTCAGGTTCAAATGCAGTGGAGGTAATGTTCTGGAGGGTTCCCCCCCACCCCTTCAACGCTGGGGCAACTGGGGCGATTGGGGCGACTGGAGTCCAACATGTCTTGGAAGAGGAATCTGTGGCATACAGACCCGTGTAGAAGAGCCACAGGGAACTGGAGACGACACCGCTCTCAATGACGTGATCATGTTCTGCTGTGATTAAGGTGACGTGATCTCAATCAAACTCAGACACACACTGCACATCAACTAAATCTGTTTATTCTTTCAGGTGCAGGAGGATGACAGCAAGAACAGCAAGGTCAAATGTAATGTTATTATTGATCATACAATGATAAACTAACATAAACCATGTCTTACAACAGTTTTGTATGTAATTCTGTAAAGGCAGCCGGTCATTATCACAAAAAATAAAGCTTATCTGGATGATCAGGACATTTGCACCCCGCTTATTGGAGTTGAATTTTTTTTTTTTTTTTTGTAGGTTGTTTCTTCTGAAGACTCCTGAACTTCTGCTGAAACGGACGTCAAATATCAGCAATAAAGACTTTCTAAACAGAACCTTGTAGTTTCACATTGTTTTGCACAACACTTTACATCAGATTGTTCATTACATTAGTGCATGTGGCAGATTGTCTAAAGTGACTTGTATTGCATTCAGAGTAATTGTCTTATCCGTTCATGTGTTCCCTGAGAATGACCGACATACTCTACAGGAACACTACATTAAACTGTAATATTGTCAGTCCTGTTACCCTAAACTTTTTGCCTTTCAAAAGATATAAATGTGTTTCAGATGAAACGGCACAATGCATATTCAGAAAGTGATTTGACGCAAAACAAATTCAAACCTCACTTTATTTGAGAAGATTGTAAACTCACTTTTGCACTTTTGCAGCAAATATCATAAATGGTGCCAGAATCAAGAACTTCTCAATCAGTAATCAAATACTTTTATAATCTGAGTTTTTATGTTTGGATGGGTGTTGTATTATGTTTCAGTTCTGTGCCTCAGTTTTCTTTGTTTCAGATAATCTCCTAGGCAAGTTAAAAAAAGGTGAACAATTTAAACCATTCAGTTTCAAATTCAGTGTCTGTTCTTTGCGTTTTAAGTTAGTTGTCCTGTTTCTGAGATTCTTTTAGTTTTTTATAAAAAAGTAAACGGTTGAAAGGGGTGTGACTGTTATTATATAACCGTGAGACTGGCAGTTATAGTTGAACACCGTAATTAGAACTCTATAACCGCCAAAACCGTGTTAAAATATTTTTCATTGCTTTGTGCAGACTCTTCTGTAGATGTGGACTCCTGCAACTCGTATTGCATTCAGAAATAATAGCTAGGGCCTACTCAAGTGTAAATTAAGTAAAGTTATTTATGCACTTAAAGATGCCTGAGAGGGTTTCAGTGAAGGTGTTGCTGCTCCTGGCTGTGGGACTGAGGAAGAGCTGAACACAGGGATGCCCTCTACAAGGTTCACATTTAACCCAAGGGCCAGCTCTTCTGCCTGGGTATAATGTGGGGGTGCAGGACCACCACCTGTTTGTTTTTCTTTTCTTTTTATTTCTCAGCCTTTTTCTTGGTTGCTTTTATAAACAGCCAAACATTTATTAACAGTGAGATTAGTAGTAGTAGTAGTAGGCCTAGTACAAATTACTTCACTTTTACTTGTTCCCATGTTCTAGTAGTGGGTGGTGACTCTGACATTACAATGAACAAAGTTAATTATTTAGAAATTATTAAAATATTAAAATATATATATATATATATATATATATATATATACTGTAATAAGTGATAAAAACATCTAACTACAAACTTAATTTGTCTGCTACGTTTTGCCAGCCCTCTCTCCTGGCTTTTGCACACTTTGAGGTGTTCCCTGGCGTTTTAATTAAGTTTTCAAATTCAGCATATCCTTCTAATAACTCTATATAATAGCAATAACTCTTGCTCTTCTGTGGAGAAAAAAAACTGAGCGCGCTCTTTGGCCACGGTGATCAGCCAATAGCAGCGTTGCTGATCAATGTTTCTACTATCGATATATTTTAACCCAGCGCACGAACGCGCAATTATCTCAGAACTCAATCCAGCTATACTAACCATAACCGGCAGGAGTGTTCGAAGAATCCAATTAGCCGGATCATGATGAGCACGATGATATTATCTTGGATGTCTCGTTTGATCTCGGATGTTTTAAGCAACGTACGAATAACGGGCCCCTGAGGAAGTGAAACCCAAGTGAAAGACAACAAGGCCAGGGGTCTCATTTATAAAACTGTGCGTAATCCTCACTAAGGCCCAGTCCCAAATGGCACACTTCATGCGGACTTTCGGTCTCGTGGAATTAAATTGCGCGTGCTCGCCGAGTCTACGAGTCCATGGTCGTCCCATTTAGCATTTTAACGCTTTAAAGTGTGCTCAGCAGCGCCCCCTTTGTACCCTTGAAGCGGTCTTCCGCGAAGCCCGCATAGATGCAGGCTCCACGTACTTTAACTACCCAGGAATCCTTGCGAATCATGCCAATCATCAAGTATCATTATGGTTTTTATTACATAGGCGTACATTGCGTGCATTATGATTCATTACATAAATAGTTCTTACCGAATGTCATGGCTTTACTGAGTCATATAAACGTAGTATGAATATTGAAACCTATTTTAATTTTGTGTTAAAATTGAACATTATGTATGATTATGTACAACTGTATTTATCATTTACATAACCATGACATCTATTCTAATGTCCAGGTGGCATATACAATTATAGAACTGTAAAAGCAGGCTGTGTAGTTCACATGGACTTAAGATTTGGGAAAATAAAATAAATCTTTTTTCGATGCTAAAGACTGGAATTTTTTTTAATGATATTTGTGATATTTTTCTAATAAAGGGACTGATGAGATAAGCTTTAAGTTTATTCAGCTCCGTATGGAGAGGGATAAGGCTTTCACAGGCATGAGGAACGAGTTCCTGTTTCCGGTGTGATGATCGAGTCTGTCCCAAAATTATCTCTCAATGCGCCCTCGTGGACTCGCGCTAAGGGCCCTATAGGTCTGCACTACATGACGTCACCGAAGTGTGGACTCTGAGGAAGTCCACAAGTCCGGAGTGTGCCATTTGGGACAGGGCCTAAAAGTGTACGTGCGTCCGAAAGCCACTTTATAAATCTTTATAAATCCCAGTGAGCGGAAGTTTGTGCGCACATGCGTCTCCACCCCGAAACAACCACATATGGAGCTTAAAAACGCCTAGTTTTACTATGCATATCCTCATCTGCATATCATCTGCATATGATTATTCATCCACCTGATAACATGTTTAACGGTACAAGACATTTGGAGAATATGAAATACGGATGTGCCGTCACATTAGTTACTTTAATAAAAACTTATTTAGTAGCCTATATCCTTGCCTTGTTTTTGAATAAATAAATAAAATAGTCTACATTTCATCTTTTTTTCACTGGCCAAAGAATATTTTTAATTGATTTATATTTTTAATGGAAACAGATAGACCTTGTTGTGCATTATTTGCACGGAACTATTTTCTCAGACAATCTGCTATTATCATGAAGCAATTAATCTCTGTAGTTAAAACATTAAAACACAGCATACCAGAGGAAAAGTGTTTGAAAGAATTGCATCCACAACAAATATTTATATTTATTGAATATAAAATATGTTGTAACTTCTCAGTAATGATTTCATGTAATTTAAGTGTCTAACTCCATTAATCAGAATGGCATATTTAACCTGAATGTTTATATCAGAAGATAAAAAAGTATTTTATATTTAAACTGTTATTGTGAACATATTTCACAGAACACTGTATTTATGATTATAATGAAGATTTACGGTTTTAGATAGGCTGCCTCAGTTTCACTAAACGGCCCAACGCGCTCGCTGGCGCGGACATTTAGAAAAGGGATAGATGTTTGCTTCATGTGATAGCCTTGGTGAGTGAAATTATATTTGTATTATCTTTCTGTATACTGTATGTATAATTTTCTTTAGATTTTCGGTCTAAAAGTGACCAAAAAGATATTTTGCTCCAGCTCACCATCGGTGTCGCCAAACTGCTCCGTCTCTAAAACGTGCGTACGGCTCAGTGTTTGCTTAAAGGTGCGCACATTCTCCCGTCAAGTTTTTTTTATATATAGATCACAACCTTTGCGTGGAAACTGGCGTACGTACGTTTCCAGCCCCGTTTTGTGCGTACGCACGCTTTATAAATGAGACCCCAGAAGTTGACCATTCCTTTGGCACAAATCTGCTGTATATACATTTACACCTCCTAACTCGTTGATTGGGTTGATTATCTGAATGTGCTCCACTTGTGTTTAACTAGGGTTAATTATCTGAACGTGCTCCTCCTGAACTTTGTTAATAAAACATAATTTCTTAATATGCCAAATATGGTAGGGGTTGATCTTTGAGTGATTTGATTGGATGGAAAGGACATCATGGTTAATGACTCTGCTTAATCTTGTGTATAAATATGAGCCTTCTTCCTTCATAAACTTGAGAATGCTGTGATACCACACTGTCTCTGCTTTATCATTTGCTGCAGATTGTCTACCTAAAAATTAATCTAACTGTCAGTATTCAGGCCAGTGCTGTAGCAATGCATCACTTCTTTTCCATGATGTTTTCACTGATAGCCATTATTGGGCATGTGAGCGGTCAGTCTGAGCGACCGTACAGATCTGAGCTGAAGGTGACGAACGGAAGGACTTGGGGAAAGTGGGGGGGAAAGCAGTTTTGTCCAAGTGGAAAGTACGCCGCAGGGTTTAATCTAAAGGTAAGTTGTGCATTGACTCTATTTAGCTCAAAATAGATCGAAACTGGACTTGCTGTTTGTCACTTAATTCCAGGTTTCTCCAGGGAACTGCAACAGTTTAAGATTTTTAAAGTGTCTGTAATCCTAAAGAGCATGAAGATAAATGTTACTATGGGTTTGTTTAGAGTTTACTCTTTCAAATGAAAGATTGTCTTGTTGTTTTAAGGTGGAAGGACCAGATGGTGATGACAGCGCTCAATGGGATTCGTCTTTACTGTGTCGATCGGTCCAAAAACCTTCAGTCTAGAGGACTTTCGGACCACATTGAATCCAACGTAGCAAAGTAATGGACTCAGATTATTACCAATTCTTGCATTAAGTAGAGGAGTAAACTGAGGATTTCTTGAAAATAATAATTGATTTGATTGGAAAATTGTTTACTTCAGATGGGGTGTGTGGGGAATAGACCAATGGTGTCCCTCTGGATACTTGATGGCTTTCCAGCTGAAAGTTCAATCTTCCCAAGGAGATGAGGATGATACGGCCGCAAACAACATCAAGTGAGTGTGTGGTGCTATAAGTTATAACATCTCTTACCCAGTGTATACCTCTAACACCATCTCTTACCCATCCTGGTTTTATTTAGCTATTTAAGGACTCAGTTTTCACCATCAATAGTTTAGTTAATATCACACTCGCAGTCGTGCTGCTGTTCGAGGTTGTGATTGCTGTAGGTGATCATGTGACTGACATTCAATCCAACTACACAATTACATATCTTATCATATTGTCACATCATATATATATTTTCAGGTTCAAATGCAGTGGAGGTAATGTTCTGGAGGGTTCCCCCCCCACCCTTTAAACGCTGGGGCAACTGGGGCGATTGGGGCGACTGGAGTCCAACATGTCTCGGAAGAGGAATCTGTGGCATACAGACCCGTGTAGAAGAGCCACAGGGAACTGGAGACGACACCGCTCTCAATGACGTGATCATGTTCTGCTGTGATTAAGGTGACGTGATCTCAATCAAACTCAGACACACACTGCACATCAACTAAATCTGTTTATTCTTTCAGGTGCAGGAGGATGACAGCAAGAACAGCAAGGTCAAATGTATTATAATTATTGATCATACTATGATAAACTAACATAAACCATTTCTTACAACAGTTTTGTATGTAATTCTGTAAAGCCAGCTGGTCATTATCACAAAAAATAAAGCTTATCCGGATGATCAGGACATTTGCACCCTGCTTATTGGAGTTGGGTTTTTTTTTTTCTGAAGACTCCTGAACTTCTGCTGAAACGAAGTCAAATATCAGCAATGAAGACTTTCTAAACAGAACCTTGTAGTTTCACATTGTTTTGCACAACACTTTACATCAGATTGTTCATTACATTAGTGCATGTGGCAGATTTTCTAAAGTGACCTGTATTGCATTCAGAGTAATTGTCTTTTCTGTTCATGTATTCCCTGAAAATGACCAACATACACTACATTAAACTGTAATATTGTCAATCCTGTTACCCTAAACTTTTTGCCTTTCAAAAGATATAAATGTGTTTTAGATAAAAATGGCACAATGCATATTCAGAGAATGATTTGATGCAAAACAAATTCAAACCTCACTTTATTTGAGAAGATTTGTAAACTCACTTCTGCAGCAAATATCATAAACGGTGCCAGAATCAAGAACTTCTCAATCATGTAGGGTTTGAGGGTGAACCAAACACAAATGAATCTTCCATTTGATTCATTCAAACAGAACTCAATCACTAATTCAGCCATAAAAGATCCTGGCTCCAGCTAGTCTATGCTAGCCAACAATAGACCCCCTCAGAAAGGACTTTATGACCCTGCAGGCCCCAAAGGGATGTGCTCAACTGGAAGAATGTTGTCAACGTTAGATAGTTTGGAAAACACAGATTGGTTCAGAGATGGACCCACTAAGATAATGACCGAGGTGTTTGATCCCAGGACAACAGATTTAAAACCGACTGCCGTAGTTGTAAATACCTCTGAAGGACCCAGAGCTGAAATCTCTCAAACCATGGGACTTTACATATAAAATACATAAAATCATCCCAAAACAATTATTGACGAACTTCTCAAACATTGTTCCACTACCTAATCCAATATTGTAGCTATGTATGTGTCTATTATGCTAGATAACATACAAGTCATGCAATTGTTGTTACTTTAGATGGATGAATGAAAGTGTGTCTTGTTTGATATCAGTAAGATCATATATTCTTAATTCATAAGATGGCTTGAGTGAAATCTGTGTAAAATGTTTTGTATTCTTATAATAGTAATAATGTCTAAACTGTGGCCTCTTGTTCTCTCTGCTAGTGCTGGAGAGCAAGGAGATCACAGATAACGTATGCTTTACGATAAGAAGAAAATAGAGCCACCTCCTAAATTAAGCCAGTGTCTAATTGGCCAGAACTCATCCTGGAGGTTGGATAAACTTTGAGTTTAAAATCTTAAACTCTCTCTTTTTCTCCCTCTCTCAAAAAAGTCTCGGCAGAACAAGTCGGGTGGAGCAGACGATGGTTATAGTAACCATGTAGACGCATAGAGACAAATGACCCAAATCAAGATCAGGGTTTAAAACAGCTCATTCAAGCCATCTAACTCGTCTCACTTTCCTTTCTTTTCCTTTGTTTTCTTTTCCGTTTAAAGTCTCGGTTCTAAGTTAAGTTTTGCTGCAAAGTTTTGTGAAAACGGTTCGACTGCAAAACCCGCTTCCAAATTCAAAGACTTTCATTCATCCGCCAACACATCACGTGATTGGCTGCCCACTATCTATTCAGGCACGAGAAGACCAGCCATGCAACGGACCCGGGAAACCCCTCTGACGCTGAGAAAAGGGAACCCCCAAAGCAACGCAAGGACAATCACGTAGCCTCCAGACTCTTAACTGAACTGGTGCATTGATATACAATTGAATTACCCGCCTAAGAAACGATAGAAGGGTTACATTAATGATTGATGGTTCGTTCAGGTCATGTGTTAAAGTGCATATAGAAACGTGGGATTTCACCATCTCACTCTTAAAACTCATTCTTTCCTCACTCTTTCTTTCTGCAACTCGTATGAATGTGTGTGTGTGTGTGTGTGTGTGTGTGTGTGTGTGTGTGTGTGTGTGTGTGTGTGTGTTTGTATTAGATATTAGTTTTATGTGTTAGAATAATCAATAAAGCCTTGTTTATGTTAAAGATAATTGTTCTTGTGTTATGTGCTTACAGATTTATTGTCTTGAACTGCGATCTAAGTTACCTTGCTAATAAATAGTGTTTCACTATAGTTTGGATATTTATATCCGCTGCAGAGGTTACCGCCCGTTCAATGAACGCTGGACGAGTCATTTGCTCGGCCGTATAAGGGATTCTGTTAAGATTCCCTATAAATAAATTGATAATTCCTTTTGAGCTAAATTGGCCTGTCTGGCCCCTTAAATACATATTGTTATTATATATGTTTCCCTTACATATAATGGTGGAGGATGCGGGCAGTTTAACCTAAATTGTAAGCATATATATCAAGTAATTTATCTTTTCATATTGTGCGGAGAGATTCGAACCTCTGAGAGTCTGTGTGTGACGTATGGAGAGCGCACAGCGCGCGCCCCGTTTGAATGAGCTGCTGCTTGAGTGAATGCTCCCAGAGAAAGCTGTTACAGTCTGCCTCCCTATTTGTTTTCCTTTTTAACTACAGTAAATTAATTTAAGATATAAAACCTCACACTACGATAAGGTAAGAATTGAGCGTGTTCCTCATTTCCTGAAATACCTTGATTACAGCTTAACTGACGTCTGCGTGTTCCAGAGTCTTTCAAATGGCTATAACGTTATGTGTGTGTGTTTATATCAGTCAGAGAGCTGAACGAAATCAAACTGCAGTAATTAAAATAACCCTATAAGGACTAATATTCTCTTCACAGAGCGATGAGCGTGTTCCTCATCTAAGTTAGTCATAAGCCTTATATTTATTTATCTGATTGTCAGTGCGTGTTCCACTGCGATCCCCGTGATAAACAGCGAGGCTTAATCCTATCTGTTTGTGTCCGTTCAAATAATTCTCGTGTAACATTGCGCATGTCCGAGTGTAATTTGAATAGTGGTTATTTCAATTCGTTATCAAGTAAAGCTTGACATTGAAACTGAACCAACAGTTATAACCCTGTTGTTTTATGTGCCTAGATAAACTTGCACACGATCCGCCGAGGTCGTCATAGTTCCATCTAGTATAACGCAAAGCTGTCGCTTGCTTAAAGTTAATATCACTCTTAACAAACTGAGTGAAGCCCCACGTCGTAAAACCAGCTACGAGTGGCGTATCTTATTTGTACAGTGTTGAAATGCGCCGACATTTCCCTTAATATGTTCGACTGTTAGCTACTGTACAAGTATATTCTATGTACATTGTTGAAATGCGTCCACATTTCATGTAACATGCCTAACTGTTGACAAACTGTGTGCATTTCACGTGTTTGCCCACTAGCGTTTGTTTGGTCGCTATAGTTACGGTCGTGACACGGAAGTCTTAACCAGCGCTTCCGGGTGAACTCTGACCCGTGCATGAACAGTGAATCGACGTCATAGTGTAAACAAACCCTTTGGTGGCTAGGCTAACCTAAGCAGTTGTTTACATTGAGGCCTATGCTAAAGCCTTAGGCAATTATTTAGGTTATCATTAGTATTAACATCAGCGGTTAAATACAGTGTCTGTTTGAACAAAGTTAAAGTGATTTAACCATTTAAACACCTCGACTTTTACACCTGTTGGTCTTTTCTTCTTTTTCTTTTACCTCTCTCACATGTTACTTTACCTATATTTTACTGGAAAAGGAAATATTGGTTTACATATATTAATTACTTTACCTGCATTTTACTTGAAAAAGAAAATACTGGCTTACTATTATTAATTGTCAATTTTGAATTTGATTTTAAAGAAAAGGAAATATTAAAATAAAATTGAAATTCTATTTTTCTAGACAGGTCATTTCTAATGATTTCTAGATTTATTTTTAATAATTCTAATTTTCTCGTTGAAATCTAATCACTTTAGGTGAATAGGTCTTGAATTTTGAAAGTTAAAATTTGAAAGTTAAACCCAAATTTTTCCTATTACAAAAGATTATTAGATTCATACTTGCTCACTATTATTATTGCGTTGTATCCTCCGTTTCTCCTTTCTTCCTGTTGTGGTTATAAACTTAACCACTCTATTTGTTTCATTCATTTACCTCTTTATTTAATTTCCCCTTTCTTATTTTGTCCATTATTACTACTTTTCCTTTCCTCTTTTATTTTTAGCTTGGGAGCGACACCTGAGCCTCAATAGGAGACATTATCATCTCACTACGAGTTCAAATAAATTAGAGACAATCCTCTTTTACAAAAGTTTTATTTTTGGGTGTTTAGTTGTTAATCAACTATTAATTCTATACTCGTTGTAGACAAAGGCTTCAGAGCCATTTGTTGGATCCAATCTCCTTGCTTGCTTTCTTTCCTTCTTATCACATCTTTTCTGTTCTGTCCTCCTTTATTCCATCTTATTCTTCACATTTGTAGGGAACAAACCTGGAAGAACCATCAATCGATTCTAAAAAGAAAGAGAAACATAGCCTTTCCCAACAAACAAATTATTATTTGATTTTGTTATCAAACCCTCTTTTGTTCTCCAAACTCTCCCTGCATTTGTAAACGCAATTTAAATTTTGATATCTTATCCAAGATCAATTAACAGAGACAAGTGTTGAGCAAACATCGCCTTCAAAGCATCCCTGCTGTAAGCGGTCGAACTGAAGGTGTGTGGTGTCAATACTGTCAAACTCAGAGAAGAGGTATCAGCATCATTATTGTATTATGTTTCCTCGCAAACATAAACAATAATATTGTTTACCTTTCTGGAAACAAATTTTTATTGATAGGAAGCATTTATGAGAAAAATAATATTTCTCCTAGTTTTCTTTCTTGTTTTTTCATTGAAATTGGTTTTTAACCTTTCTCTCTTTTTCCCTTGCTCAGTTGAGTGACGAAGTCCTCACACCACGAGTTAAAACCAGCTTTTCATTGATAGAAAATATTTATAAAAATATTTCTCCCATTGAAAAAAAAAAGTTTCTTTCCATTGAGATTTGTTTTAACCTTTTTCTCTCTCTTTCCTTTACTCAGTTGAGTGACGAAGTCTTCACGTCACTAGCCTACCTGTCTACACTTAGACCAACACTTAGTCATTACGACACTTCAGTATTGGTGTACAATTACTGAAACGACACTTAGCTATTCAACCACATATAGGCTTATACACACAGATCTGTGTCAGTCTCTTCACCTAGCGTGCCAACATGTCGTGGACGACAAACCCCACTGCCCAAAGGGAAGATGTGGACGCCTGGCTCAGATGCATTACAGACTGCCTCACACCAAAGACAATTGAACTGTTATTATTTGTAATAATAATCATAATTCTGAGAAGATTCCTGACACACGATTCAAGCCAGAACCAAAACCACGTGGAACCAAGATAACCTGTTCCAAGCACAACAAACTAAGCGACAAGCACATCACCCATCTTCAGGAGGAGCTGACACGTGCCCAGAACCGCATAGACAAGCTGGAAGTAAAAGTCCAGGACGACTTCAAACGTCAGACCACTGAGTTCCTGAGAGAGCTGATGCACAGTCAACACTGGCAGCCATATCACCCTGTAGCCCAAGACTGGTTGCCCACTGAAGCTAAGCAGGGCTGAGCCTGGTTAGTACCTGGATGGGAGACCTTCTGAGAAAACCAGGTTGCTGCTGGAAGAGGTGTTAGTGAGGCCAGCAGGGGGTGCTATCCCTGTGGTCTGTGTGGGTCCTAACGCCCCAGTATGGTAATGGGGACACTATACTGTCAAAGAGCACCGTCCTTCGGATGAGACGTTAAACCGAGGTCCTGACTCTCTGTGGTCACAAAAAATCCCAGGATGTCTTTCGAAAGAGTAGGGGTGTAACCCCGGCATCCTGGCCAAATTTGCCCATTGGCCTCTGTCCATCATGGCCTCCTAATCATCCCCATATACTGATTGGCTTCATCACTGTCTCCTCTCCACCAGTAAGCTGGTGTGTGGTGGGCGTTCTGGCGCAATATGGCTGCCGTCGCATCATCCAGGTGGATGCTGCACACTGGTGGTGGTTGAGGAGATTCCCCCTTCTATGTAAAGCGCTTTGAGTGCAGAGAAAAGCGCTATATAAATGTAATGAATTATTACTATTACTGCACAGACCAGCTCAAAGCGAAAGCTCAAGACAAACTCAAAGTGCCCAACGAAGCGGAGCAAGAAACAAAGAAACAAGTTGACAAGCTCCAAGAAGCCATTGCAGTCACTGAACATGACAAACAAGAATTAAAGACTGTACAGAAGCAACGGGTAAACCAACTCCAGGCTGTTGAACATCAGCTAAAGAAAGCTAAAGCTGACATTAAAGACAAGAACTCTGAAATTAATGCTCTGAAAGACCACCTGGAAAGGTGCAGCGCTGACATCTGACCCAACAGCGAGATGACGCCAACGATGAGCTCTACGCGGTCAGAGATGAACTCCAGCACATTTTCCAACAGAAACCAGAGCCAAGAAGGGAGAGACCTCCCTCAGCATCACCCCTGCTGAGCAGAACAGAGTCCTCCATCCAAGAACTGGCATACAGTGAAATAAGTGACTGGCCACAACCCAAAACGTCACCGGCCTTCACCACATAACTGTTCACTGCCAACAAACGAAGAGAGCTCATCCAGGCAGACTCCAAAGCGGCACATGGGATGACCTTTGAAGATCTCAACCAGCTGGTTAAGAATATCACTCAGTTCAACCCGAACTCCACAGAGGGTCCCGACACAGAGACAGGTTATACCTCCTCAGATCCACATCCAGTCCAGAGGTACGAAGCTTCCTAGACCGACAACCTGCTAATGTCATGTCAAACTACCAGCTACTACGTGAGACACTGATTAAAGAATTTACAGGTCCAGAGTCAGAACACGGTGTGTTAATCGCCTTGGAAAAACCAAACAATGTCGACAAGAGACTCCCCAAGCCTACTACCACCGCTTTCGACAAGCTTACTTAGGTGCACATAGCAAACCTGAACTTGAAGAGGATGTGAACTTCAAAACCCTCTTCCTGAGAAACCTGCACCCTGGATTGAGTCATCATCTTGGCATCATGGCCTGCCCAGGCACAATGACAATTCAGCACCTACGTGACCTGACACAAAAGGCCTACATCAAACATGAAAGTATTGAGTGTGGTCGGAGAAGATGGCGCCGTTGTATGTGGCTCGCCGTCTGTTGCTCTCCTTCACGTTTTTAAATTTTCTGATTTTATGTTTGTTTTTATGTTTGTCTCTACTGACATCGGACTGCAATATGTCATATGTGTATGATCGTCAACCATTACTAAATATCCGCATAACTATTGATTCAACCAAGAGTGATGTTGACGAATACTGCCGATTTCCACCACCTGCGCACCAGTACCTTCCTACACAACTGCGCTGGTATCCCGCTGATATTCCCTGGAGGCGACGGCGTCGGAGGAAGCGTGGCAAGCGGGGTGGAATTGCTGCTCGATTAACGTCTCTTGCGCGGTCCACGCCTATGACGTCATCATCCAGCTGCGAAGTAAACACGGGCGCCCGCGCTGTACTTGGCTGTGCCTGAAGTGGAGTTCTCGAAGGACGGGCCGGAGAAGATCAGATTTGCCGAGGACCTAGATGATGGACCGGACTCCAAAGCCTGAAATCTGGAGTTCATGTCTGAGAGCAAAAACTGAATGCTGGACAATGCTGATAACACTGGATCATTGCTTTGGACTGAAGAAGAGTTGACTGCTCGATTTGCGACGGCTGGACCACCTGCCCGCTTGGGTGCAACATCAGACGAAGTAAAAGCAGGGTCGAGGTTCTTCCTCTTCTGTGGCTGTTTCCTGCCAGAGAATGGGAGGAGGAGGAGAAGATCTGCTGCTGGAACGTCAGTTTTTTCACAGAGCAAAGCAAACAGTTCTTTATGCGTAGCTCCAGTCGGTGCCGGGATATCTTACTTCGGCAGTGGCCAATCAATGATGCTAGGATGACTAAAAGATTTACTCGCAAGGCGAGAGCTCCGACGGACAGAAGCGTTGCTTTCGTCTTGAAAGGCTTCCTCTGCTTGATTTAATTGTTGCTGCGATTCTTCAATGGATTCAACTTGCCACGGATCTTCGTCAAGTGCGGTGGTTGACATGATCAGCAGCAGTTGAGTGAGTACAGCAAAATATATGAGTAATCTCATTGTATTCGAGAAGCTACGTTTGCAAGCATGCAGTGGAAGCAACTAAGCAGACATACTAAAAAATGGTTTTAAATAGGCCCTTGATTGAAAGAACTAATTGAAGGCGTATGAATTGGATCAGCTGATCGACTGGTATCAGCTGATAGCTGAGCTTGACTACGCGGCCTGCCTGAACTAACGCTGAACGCTAGATTTAGCTGGATTTGATTGTTGGCGATTTGGCATGATCTTGGATTGTTTGGTTCTTCGACGCTCATCCTGGACTTGGTGTCATAGCAACAGGTGCACTAGCTTGAACCTGATCGTGAGCAGGCTTATTTCATGTTAACAGGATTAGATTGAGGCTTATAAGCGGATCTGATACGGGAAGTCTTAACGCAGCGCGATAGTGTACTTTTTGAGATATATATATTTTTCTCATGACTCGTGAGTATGTCGTTTACATCATTAATTTGTTGGAAACGCATAAATGTTCGGGCTTTAATGACAGCACAAATAAACAGCATTGCCATAGAGATTCTTTGCGAGTGGCTCTTTCCTTTACATTGGAGATGCGGAGAACTTGGTGATAAGTGCTGTCTGTCGTGCCATTCGCAAAGTTTACCTGGTGCTCAAGCAGGTTATAGGGCATTTCCAAGCCACTTTAGACCCAAGGTTGTATAGCAGTTTTTTTTTTCAACACAGGTAGGCCTAACGTTACATTATAATTTTTAATGTCGATCATGCAATCATTACCATGATGATTAATATGACTTTCAGTACAGTATGTCCCTCAGGCTTCCCTAATGTGATTGGTGCCATAAGCCATGTTTCCATCCACTTGTCAATCGAATTATCTGAAGTTTGGTAAAAAACCTCATGCGAATAAAGCTGGTGAAAGTGTGTTTCCATCAAACGGCTGCTAATGACGTCACATGCTGTTTTGCGATCAAATTGGTATATCAAATTGATTTGAGACATTTTAAGGTGTTTCCATTCATTTTCTAACCGAATCGCACAACATCCAAGTAAACATTTGCGAACAAAGTTTTGCTAGACAAAATGGATCGCAATGGAGCGGTTATCGCATAAGCCGTATATCCATCAAGATAAAGAGACCGAACGCATTTCATTTGAGTCGATATTCATGAAATTCAATCGAATTTTACTGTTTCCATAAGACATTTTTCATTCGATATCACTAAATGCGGATAAAAACGTGTGGATGGAAACATAGCTATAGACTCCACACGTGTTCCCATCAAGGCCTCAATGAAGGGGATTTTGTGAACAGAAAGGGGGATCACAATGTAAACGTGCAGCCAAGTTACTATTGCGATTCTTAATATTCCAGATTAGTAATATTACATCAAATTTTAAAAAAGGCAGTTAAAATCTCTTAGATGTGACTGTTCCAAATCACAAATGTGGAAGCACAGCGATTCACATTTATGCACATTATTTGAACGTGGTAAGGAAAAATATAAATATCAAGCTCACTGTATTACATACACTTATGCTGATCCTAACATAACTGCATTTTTTCCATTAAACAGGTGATTACAGCAGGATCCTGCTTGGAGACAGGTGTTTTATGACCCCATTCCCTGACCCAAGCCCCAGACCAGTTACAATGCAGCTCTAGGACAAGGGCACACAATGAAGTGAACTTTGGCCAACTAAAGGGAAGATTTCAGTGTCTGAAAAGCCTGAGGATTGCACCTGACCGGGCCTGTGACATGGCATGTGTCATTTGACACAACATTGCCAACATCAGAAAGAAAAAAACTTTCATTGTGTTTAATAAAAGACAAGACAAATATGCTTAATTCCTTGAGTTTTATTTCAATTGTTCTTTGTAAAGAAAAGCCAGTGATCAAGTCATCTTTTGCCTGCAATAAGAGATATTATGCAAGGTCAGCAATAGTACTGTGTGAAATAGTGTATTTGCTCTTACACTGAGGTTTCCTTTGAAGCAATTCTATCTCTAATGCCAGTAAGTAGTCAAGTTCTATTTCTCTCCCTAATTTTAGTTTTTTCAAAATACTCTATTTTCTGTGGAAGACTCTTATTATATAGGGAACGAATATCATCACCCTGTGTCATTTGTGAGATGTTTGCGTCACACATGCCTCATGCAACAACTAAAAAGGAAAGGTTGTCTATACACTGCCCACCTCTGTGTGTCTCCTCTGTGCAGACTCTTCTGTAGGCCTTTCTGTACATGTGGACTCCTGCAGCTCATATTGCAGTCAGAAATAATAGGCACAAGTATAAATTAAGTAAAGTTATTTATGCACTTGCAGGTCTACTTCCTCCAAAGTACAGTCTTCTGGGAAGGTTTCTTCATTGTCCAGTGCAATGGAAACAAATGGGTATTACAAAGTGTTGCACTTTCTTCTCTTTTGATGTAAAGTTAGAAAAAGTCTAATTACTGCACATATTTCAGCCACCACTTTCTTAGGAAAAGATAAAATGTTGATGTAAAACTGCACAAAAGAGAAAAACCCAATGTCATTACAATGAACTACACTGGGGAAAACTGTGATCAATAACTCATGGCAAAATATTTTTACATAACATAAGTTTATCAGTTTTCCCTTTCACAAGTCAAAGCAATTCATCATTACTCAATATTTACTGTAACAGTTGAAATGACTACTCCAGCCTATACTTAATTTAATGCAGACACAATTATTTTACAGTGTACTAAGATCATTTAAAGTTAATTTGCCAGTAATGAAGGAGTTGCTGCTACTGGTCCTGGATGTGTGTCTGGAAGAGCTGAATGCAGGGATGCCCTTCACAATGGGTCAATTCACATTCAACCCAAGGGCCAGCTCTTTAAAAACATATATATTTTCTTTTTTTTCTCAGCCTTTTTCTTGGTTGCCTTTATAAACAAACAAACATTTATTTAACAGTGCCCTTTTAAAAGAGACTAGACCTATAAGTAGGCCTAGTGAAAATTACCATTATGTAGAATATTCTTGTACTTCACTTTCACCATGTTCTAGTGTGGAGACTCTGACATGACAATGAACAAAGTAATTATGAAATTATTAAAATACATGTTTTTATAGCTAAAAACATAACATGGCCACCACAAACGCATTACATTTGCCTGCTACTTCTCCCCAGCCCTCTCTCCTGGCTTTTGCAGACTTTGAAGTGTTCCCATGCCGTTTTAATTAAAAATCACAGAGAAAAACTGAGCGCGCTCTTTGTCCACGGTGATCAGCCGATAGCAGCGTTGCTGATCAATGTTTCTACTATCGATACATATCCCCTTTTAAACCAGCGCACGAACGCGCAATTATCTCAGATAACCCAATCCAGCCATATTAATCATAACTGGCAGGAGTGTTCGAAGAACCCAATTAGCTAGATCATGATGAGCACGATGATATTATCTTGGATGTCTCGTTTGATCTCGGATGTTTTAAGCAACGTACGAATAACGGGCCCCTGAGGAAATGAAACCCAAGTGAAAGACAACAAACCCAGAAGTTGACCATTCCTTTGGCACAAGTCTGCTGTATATACATTTACACCTCCTAACTCGTTGATTGGGTTGATTATCTGAATGTGCTCCACTTGTGTTTAATTAGGGTTAATTATCTGAACGTGCTCCTCCTGAACTTTGTTAATAAAACATAATTTCTTAATTTGCCAAATATGGTAGGGGTTGATCTTTGAGTTCTATGATTGGATGGAAAGGACATCATGGTTAATGACTCTGCTTAATCTTGTGTATAAATATGAGGCTTCTTCCTTAATAAACTTGAGAATGCTGTGATACCACACTGTCTCTGCTTTATCATTTGCTGCAGATTGTCTACCTAAAAATTAATCTAACTCTCAGTTTTCAGGCCAGTGCTGTAGCAATGCATCACTTCTTTTCCATGATGTTTTCACTGATAGCCATTATTGGGCATGTGAGCGGTCAGTCTGAGCGACCGTACAGATCTGAGCTGAAGGTGACGAACGGAAGGACTTGGGGAAAGTGGGGGGGAAAGCAGTTTTGTCCAAGTGGAAAGTACGCCGCAGGGTTTAATCTAAAGGTAAGTTGTGCATTGACTCTATTTAGCTCAAAATAGATCAAAACTGGAGTTGCTGTTTGTCACTTAATTCCAGGTTTCTCCAGGGAACTGCACCAGTTTAAGATTTTTAAAGTGTCTGTAATACTAAAGAGCATGAAGATAAATGTTACTATGGGTTTGTTTAGAGTTTACTCTTTCAAATGAAAGATTGTCTTGTTGTTTTAAGGTGGAAGGACCAGATGGTGATGATACAGCGCTCAATGGGATTCTTCTTTACTGTGTCGATCGGTCCAAAGACCTTCAGTCTAAAGGACTTTCGGACCACATTGAATCCAACGTAGCAAAGTAATGGACTCAGATTATTACCAATTCTTGCATTAAGTAGAGTAAACTGAGGATTTTTCTTGAGAATAATTGATTTGATTGGGCAATTGTTTTCTTCAGATGGGGTGTGTGGGGAATAGACCAATGGTGTCCTTCTGGATACTTGACGGCTTTCCAGCTGAAAGTTGAATCTTCCCAAGGAGATGAAGATGATACGGCCGCAAACAACATCAAGTGAGTGTGTGGTGCTATAAGTTATAACATCTCTTACCCAGTGTACACCTCTAACACCATCTCTTACCCATCCTGGTTTTATTTAGCTATTTAAGGACTCAGTTTTCACCATCAATAGTTTAGTTAATATCACACTCGCAGTCGTGCTGCTGTTCGAGATTGTGATTGCTGTAGGTGATCATGTGACTGACATTTAATCCAACTGCACAATTACATATTTTATCATATTGTCACATCTGATATATATAATATATATATTTCAGGTTCAAATGCAGTGGAGGTAATGTTCTGGAGGGTTCCCCCCCACCCTTTAAACGCTGGGGCAACTGGGGCGATTGGGGCGACTGGAGTCCAACATGTCTTGGAAGAGGAATCTGTGGCATACAGACCCGTGTAGAAGAGCCACAGGGAACTGGAGACGACACCGCTCTCAATGACGTGATCATGTTCTGCTGTGATTAAGGTGACGTGATCTCAATCAAACTCAGACACACACTGCACATCAACTAAATCTGTTTATTCTTTCAGGTGCAGGAGGATGACAGCAAGAACAGCAAGGTCAAATGTATTGTAATTATTGATCATACAATGATAAACTAACATAAACCATGTCTTACAACAGTTTTGTATGTAATTCTGTAAAGCCAGCCGGTCATTATTACAAAAAATAAAGCTTATCTGGATGATCAGGACATTTGCACCCCGCTTATTGGAGTTGAATTTTTTTTTTTTTTTTTTTTTTTGTAGGTTGTTTGTTCTGAAGACTCCTGAACTTCTGCTGAAACGGATGTCAAATATCAGCAATAAAGACTTTCTAAACAGAACCTTGTAGTTTCACATTGTTTTGCACAACACTTTACATCAGATTGTTCATTACATTAGTGCATGTGGCAGATTGTCTAAAGTGACTTGTATTGCATTCAGAGTAATTGTCTTATCCGTTCATGTGTTCCCTGAGAATGACCGACATACTCTACAGGAACACTACATTAAACTGTAATATTGTCAGTCCTGTTACCCTAAACTTTTTGCCTTTCAAAAGATATAAATGTGTTTCAGATGAAACGGCACAATGCATATTCAGAAAGTGATTTGACGCAAAACAAATTCAAACCTCACTTTATTTGAGAAGATTGTAAACTCACTTTTGCAGCAAATATCATAAATGGTGCCAGAATCAAGAACTTCTCAATCAGTAATCAAATACTTTTATAATCTGAGTTTTTATGTTTGGATGGGTGTTGTATTATGTTTCAGTTCTGTGCCTCAGTTTTCTTTGTTTCAGATAATCTCCTAGGCAAGTTAAAAAAAAGGTGAACAATTTAAACCATTCAGTTTCAAATTCAGTGTCTGTTCTACTTTGCGTTTTAAGTTAGTTGTCCTTGTTTGGAAGTTTTCCTCTGTCCTGCAGTTGCCACGCCCATTTTCCTTTGCCACTCAGCTCCCCACGCAGTTCACCACACCTTTAACTAATTAGCTCCAATCAGCCACAGACTTTATTAGACAGCACCTGTACACAGCCCTTTCTCTTTGTTTCCTGCCACATGGAGGAATCCTTGTGTGTTGCTGCTGGAAATGCCTTGTCTCCTGCCCTGTGTGCGTTATTGAACTATGTAAGTTCCATACGTTTCTCTTTTGATCGTATGTTAATTATGAGAATGTTTTGTCTGTGTAAATGTACAAATATTTGATTGTAATGGATTGTGGCCTTATATTGTGGCATTATGTTGCTAATTGTATCCCATATCATTTCTCTTTTAGAAACCACACACACACACACATACACAAAGAAACCAAATAAAGAAAGAGTGTAATTAAAGTGACTGGACAAGACTGTTCTTATCGACACCTCCACTGGTCTCAAGCCAGCTACCTGCACATCCCTATCAAACCTCCTTTTCATGGTCCTTCGAGCCGGAGCCATTGACGACCAGTAGAGATGTCCAGTCACTCCCTGCCTTCGTTACTTCAGCGTCCTCACCGCCAAGCCCAGCGTCCTGTACGCTATGATGACTATGTCATGGAATATGGTCAGCAGCCACGGCATCCTGCTGAAGCACCAGAGCCACCACCGCTTCACTCTGCAGACATCTTTGGTGTTGGACCTCAGTATCAACCACAGCATGAGTCTGAGGAGGAGGAAGAGCCACCTCAACTACCCAGCGAGGGGGAAGAGCCACCTCAACTACCCAGTGAGGAAGAGGAAGAGCCAGCAACAGAGCCTCCCTCACCTGTCTCTTATGTGAGAGCCCTAGCCCCTGAGTACCCACGTGACCCTCATGTAGCCTCAATTCCTGACCCTCAAACTGAGCTCTTACAGCAGTTACTAGAAGAAGTAAGAAACCAAGGTAGACTAATCCAGCGCTGTATGCTTGGTAAAGGCCAATCCTCAAGGTCTCGTTCAGGACCATCCCCTGAAAACCTTGGCCCTCAGTTAGTAGCATCACAAGCCCAGTATGCTGCAATACCACCCCAGGCTACCACAAGTGACTATAAGCCCTTTTCTTCCCCACCTCGGCAGCAGCTTCCTTATCCACCTCCTGTAAGCCGTGCCCCTGCCATTCAGCTTCAGCCAGCTCAGTCCTGGCAGCACACGAATCCTTCTGACCATAGTCAGTTCCTTGCCACCTGTCGAGTCCCAGTTTCACGTAACCCCTTGCTCCCAGCCTACATGTTGTCACCTCAAATTTCGCCTAGAGCTATGGCCCACTCTGCCCAGCCAGCATACCAACCCAGCAATGTGCAGCCTCACCAGCTTATTCCTGCAGCCCCACCAAGCCATTTAGCTCCCCCTTCAGGCCGACTGCAGTCATATGGCAAGGTAGAAGGTCCCTCATTCCCTGATCTTACTAGAGAGGATGAAAGCCAGTATATAATGTTAAAGATGGCCCTATCCAACCTGTTGGACCCAAGAGAGTCGGAGCAGTATAAATATCATATCTTACTGGATCACTTAAAGGTAGATCAGGCGAAGCGGCTTGCCTTAGCTTATGTTTATGCCCAAGATCCCTACACTCAAGCTATTCGGGCCCTAGATGAGCGTTATGGCCAACCCAGACAGCTTGCTCTGAGAGAGCTCCGGGCTATAATGGAGATGCCTGCTATCCGGCTAGGGGATGGTAGAGGTCTAGATCAGTTTTCCCTTAGAGTACAAGCCTTAGTGGGTCTCCTCCAGTCCATGGGCCGTGAAGGTCTCTCCGAGCTTACCTGTGGTTCACATGTCGAGCGGCTACTAGAAAAACTACCCAGTGAGCACTTTTGTCAGTTTAAGAGAAGCATGAGTTTGACCAAACCAGGTCCCCTTTCCTATAACCTCCTAGATTTCTCCTACTGGCTGCAACAGGAAACCCGCTGCCAGCCCAGAAGGGAGAGAACCCCTCAGCCTGTCCGACCAAGACCACCACCCTCTCACCCATTCAGAGCTACAGCTATACTTCATGGTAGCAAGACTTCCCAAATGACCTCCCCTAAAGTCCAAATAGCTCCTCCTAGAGCTAGTCAGTTTCCCCCCAACGTCACATCCACACGCTGTCCAGTGTGTGCTTACTGTAACTCCCCTGAACATCATGTCAGTAAATGTGATGACTTCCTCCAGCTCACTGAAGATCAGAGAACTAGTTGGATCAAAGGACAGAAACGCTGCTGGCGATGTGCACGAGACCACTTTGCAGACCAGTGTGATCTGAAGGGACGCTGCAACCAATGCAATGGGAAACATCTGCAGGTCCTATGCAACATCAACCAGAGGCAAGTGCAGAACTTCTACCTAGACCATCCTAGCGATTGCAATAAAGTGCTGCTGAAGGTAGTTGAAGTGACCCTACGCAATGGAAGCAAGTCCTTAGACACGTATGCCATATTGGATGATGGGTCAGAACGTACGATCCTCCTGCATCCTGCCGCCCAGAAGCTCCAGTTGGTAGGAGAGTCTGAGAGCCTGAAGCTGAGGACTGTGAGACAGGATGTCCAGACTCTAAACGGTGCCGCCGTGTCCTTCACTCTCATTCCAAAGGCCCATCCAGAGAAATCCTATGCCATCAGGCATGCCTTCACTGCTGATCAGCTTTCCTTATCCGAACATTCTCATCCTGTGAAATCCCTCCAGCGGCGCTACACTCATCTCCGTCAGATTCCCTTGAAGCAGCATGATAACGTAAGGCCCCTTCTACTTATAGGAGCTGATCATACCCACCTTATCACTCCAACACTGCCTGTAAAGTTAGGCCCCCCTGGAGCCCCTGTAGCAATCAAAACCCGTCTCGGCTGGACGTTACAGGGCCCTGCTAGAGATCTTGTTAGCTCTCCCTCCACCAAGTGTCACTATATCTCCTTTAAATGCCCACCTGATGACATCCACCACAATGTGCAGAAACTCTGGCAGCTGGACACAGTGCCTCCGAGGAACACAAAATTGGTTGTCCGCTCTAAACAGGACCAAGATGCAATTCACCAGCTGGAAACTCAAACCATCCGAATCCATGTTGATGACATCCTACGGTATGCCACACCTCTCCTCCGAGCAGATCCCTGGACTCCCCTAAAAGCCCCTAAGGAAGCAGTTATGTCCCGTCTTCGCAGCTGTGAGAGGCGACTGCTCCAAAACCCCTCACAGGCGGAGACCTATACCAGAGAGATCCAGAAGTTGGTTGATGCTGGGTATGTCAAGAAGTTAACCTTATCTGAAGTAGCAGATGCTCCTGAGTCTTGGTACATACCTCATCACATTGTGCATCATAATGGAAAGGACCGCATTGTATTTGATTGTTCGTTCTCCTATCAGAATCAATGCCTGAATTCACAATTGCTTCCTGGTCCAACCCTTGGGCCTTCCCTCCTTGGAGTTCTCCTCCGTTTCAGGCAGCATAGGATTGCCATCAGCGGAGATGTTAAGTCCATGTTCCACCAGGTGCGCCTGCTACCCCGAGATAAACCCCTTCTGCGCTTCCTCTGGCGTAACCTAGACAGTAGATCTCCTCCAACTGTATATGAATGGCAAGTCATCCCATTTGGCACCACCGCCAGCCCATGCTGTGCCATTTACGCCCTTCAGAGGATTGCTAAGGATGCACAGGCAGATGAGCGCATTACCTATTCCATACAGCATTGTTTCTATGTGGATAACTGCCTTCAAAGTCTCCCTACACAAGAGGAAGCTAAGGACCTCCTTCACTGCATGCGTGCAACCCTCTCCTCTGGTGGCTTTGAGATTAGACAATGGGCCAGTAATGACCCCAAGGTCATCTGTGATCTCCCTCCCGATGCTAGGTCAGACCAGGCAGAGCTCTGGCTGTCACACCATCCTTCCCTTGATCCCATGGAATCTACTCTAGGCCTCCACTGGAATTGCCATACGGACACCCTGAAATACAGGCACAGAGCCATTGAAGCTACTACTCCAACCATGCGTCACATCTACAGAGTTCTTGCGAGCCAGTACGATCCTCTTGGCTACATCCTCCCCTACACAACAAGAGCCAAGATCATTGTCCAGCACCTGTGGGCAAAAGCAAGAGAATGGGATGACCCAAACCTTCCCCACAACATCCTAGAAGCCTGGCTTTCCTGGGAAGGAGAACTCCCTAATCTCTCCTCAATAGTACTGCCCCGTTGTCTTATCCATTGGACAGTAGACACCCCCTCGGCCATCAAAGACCTGCACATCTTCTGCGACGCATCAGAGCAGTCTTATGGCGCAGTCGCCTACATGCGCACTGAAGATGGTCAACAGGTGAATGTGTCCTTCCTAATGGCGAGGTCCCGTGTTGCGCCCAAAAAACAACTCTCTATCCCTCGACTTGAACTGTGCGCAGCCCTCATTGGAGCTCAGCTGTTCAACCTCCTCCAAACAGAGGAGTGACTCTTTGGAGTGACTCTACCACTGTCCTCTATTGGCTTCTCTCAGACTCATGCCGCTATAAGGTCTTTGTTGGAACCAGGGTGGCTGAAATCCAGGAGCTCACCAAAAGCCAGGAATGGCGCTATGTGGATTCCCGAAACAACCCAGCTGACGATCTGACTAGAGGGAAGCAGCTGTCTGATCTAAGTAAGCCTTGCAGGTGGAACCAAGGACCTGCCTTCCTCCTGCAACCCCCTGACCTGTGGCCAACTAACCCCACAATAGATCAGGCCGAAGATCCTGTCGAGCTACGTAAGCCCAGTTTCTGTGGTGCTGTATTTCTTTGCCAAAATCCCTCTATCTCTGACCCTACCCAGTTCACCACCTTTCAGGATCTCCTTGATTCCACTGCTGCATCCCATCATGGGATGGCAGAACCTCCTGCAACACCATCGGCAGCAACCTACCTTGAAGCAGAGATTGCAATCCTAAGACAGTCCCAGCTGGATTCCTTTGGAAATGATTTGGCATGCCTTCAGAATCACAAACCCCTTCCACATTCCAGTCGTCTTCTTTCCCTTGCTCCGGAACTAGATCCAGTGTCAGGTCTCATTCGAGTAGGCGGAAGGTTACGACAAAGCAGTGACCTGCCCCCTGATGCCATACATCCAGTTGTCCTGGACCCTGCTCATCCGATTACAAAACTTATAATTCAACATTGTGATGACCACCTACATCATTCTGGTCCCGAGAGGCTGTTCGCTGAGCTGAGGAGGCGATTCTGGATCCTGAGGGGTCGTGAGGCTGTCAGGAAACACCAGCACAGATGTGCTAAGTGCCAGCAGTTCCGTGCCAAAACCCTTATCCCCCAAATGGCCGATCTTCCTCCGGCCCGCCTACGCCTCCACAAACCTCCCTTCTATTCCACCGGGATAGATTGTTTCGGGCCCTACACTGTGAAAGTAGGACGGCGAGTTGAGAAAAGGTGGGGAATTATTTTCAAATGTCTGACAACTAGGTGTGTACATCTAGATCTACTCAGTCACATGAATACCGATTCCTTTTTAATGGCACTAAGGCGCTTTATAGCTCGCAGAGGCAAACCTTTTGAGCTGCTTTCTGACAGGGGTACCAATTTCATCGGAGGCAACAGAGAGCTACAGGAAGTCTACCGATCCCTGACCCCTGACCTTCAGGCAATCCTGGCCAAACAGAGGATCTCCTTCACGTTCAACCCCCCACACGCACCCCACTTCGGCGGGATGTGGGAGCGTGAAATACGTTCCATCAAGATTGCCTTACAGACCACCCTAGGTGCCCAAGCTGTCACTGAAGAGGTGCTACGCACAGTGATGATTGAAATTGAAGGTATCCTCAATTCAAAGCCCCTTGGTTATGTCTCTTCTGATATTGCAGATCCTGATCCGGTGACTCCTAACCTGTTGCTCATGGGGCGGCATGACTCTTCCCTCCCCTTGGTAACGTATCCTGACTCTGAGCTGCACAGCCGCCGTCAGTGGCGTCATAGTCAGATTCTTTCTGATCATTTTTGGGCCCACTTCCTCAGAAATTATCTTCCTTCTCTCCAGTCTAGACAGAAGTGGCGCACTGATAATCCTAACCTCCAACTAAACACTGTCGTTCTCATTCTTGACCCTCAGCTCCCCCGGTCCCTCTGGCCAGTAGGTAAAGTGATTTCCCTCCATCCCGGCAAGGACGGCCGTTGTAGGGTTGCAGATGTCCAGGTGGGGGACAAACAGTACACAAGACCCGTTGCCCGCCTCATCCCACTCCCTGCCCTACCTGAACCCCCATGACCTTCCACTCAAGCAAATTTGCAAGACAAATTTGGGGGCGGCTGTTTGGAAGTTTTCCTCTGTCCTGCAGTTGCCACGCCCATTTTCCTTTGCCACTCAGCTCCCCACGCAGTTCACCACACCTTTAACTAATTAGCTCCAATCAGCCACAGACTTTATTAGACAGCACCTGTACACAGCCCTTTCTCTTTGTTTCCTGCCACATGGAGGAATCCTTGTGTGTTGCTGCTGGAAATGCCTTGTCTCCTGCCCTGTGTGCGTTATTGAACTATGTAAGTTCCATACGTTTCTCTTTTGATCGTATGTTAATTATGAGAATGTTTTGTCTGTGTAAATGTACAAATATTTGATTGTAATGGATTGTGGCCTTATATTGTGGCATTATGTTGCTAATTGTATCCCATATCATTTCTCTTTTAGAAACCACACACACACACACACACACATACACAAAGAAACCAAATAAAGAAAGAGTGTAATTAAAGTGACTGGACAAGACTGTTCTTATCGACACCTCCACTGGTCTCAAGCCAGCTACCTGCACATCCCTATCAAACCTCCTTTTCAGTCCTGTTTCTGAGATTCTTTTAGTTTTTTATAAAAAAGTAAACGGTTGAAAGGGGTGTGACTGTTATTATATAACCGTGAGACTGGCGGTTATAGTTGAACACCATAATTAGAACTCTATAACCGCCAAAACCGTGTTAAAATATTTTTCATTGCTTTGTGCAGACTCTTCTGTAGATGTGGACTCCTGCAACTCGTATTGCATTCAGAAATAATAGCTAGGGCCTACTCAAGTGTAAATTAAGTAAAGTTATTTATGCACTTAAAGATGCCTGAGAGGGTTTCAGTGAAGGTGTTGCTGCTCCTGGCTGTGGGTCTGAGGAAGAGCTGAACACAGGGATGCCCTCTACAAGGTTCACATTTAACCCAAGGGCCAGCTCTTCTGCCTGGGTATAATGTGGGGGTGCAGGACCACCACCTGTTTGTTTTTCTTTTCTTTTTATTTCTCAGCCTTTTTCTTGGTTGCTTTTATAAACAGCCAAACATTTATTAACAGTGAGATTAGTATTAGTAGTAGTAGTAGTAGGCCTAGTACAAATTACTTCACTTTTACTTGTTCCCATGTTCTAGTAGTGGGTGGTGACTCTGACATTACAATGAACAAAGTTAATTATTTAGAAATTATTAAAATATATATATATATATATATATATATATATATTATATATATACTGTAATAAGTGATAAAAACATCTAACTACAAACTTAATTTGTCTGCTACGTTTTGCCAGCCCTCTCTCTTGGCTTTTGCACACTTTGAGGTGTTCCCTGGCGTTTTAATTAAGTTTTCAAATTCAGCATATCCTTCTAATAACTCTATATAATAGCAATAACTCTTGCTCTTCTGTGGAGAAAAAAAACTGAGCGCGCTCTTTGGCCACGGTGATCAGCCAATAGCAGCGTTGCTGATCAATGTTTCTACTATCGATATATTTTAACCCAGCGCACGAACGCGCAATTATCTCAGAACTCAATCCAGCTATACTAACCATAACCGGCAGGAGTGTTCGAAGAATCCAATTAGCCGGATCATGATGAGCACGATGATATTATCTTGGATGTCTCGTTTGATCTCGGATGTTTTAAGCAACGTACGAATAACGGGCCCCTGAGGAAGTGAAACCCAAGTGAAAGACAACAAGGCCAGGGGTCTCATTTATAAAACTGTGCGTAATCCTCACTAAGGCCCAGTCCCAAATGGCACACTTCATGCGGACTTTCGGTCTCGTGGAATTAAATTGCGCGTGCTCGCCGAGTCTACGAGTCCATGGTCGTCCCATTTAGCATTTTAACGCTTTAAAGTGTGCTCAGCAGCGCCCCCTTTGTACCCTTGAAGCGGTCTTCCGCGAAGCCCGCATAGATGCAGGCTCCACGTACTTTAACTACCCAGGAATCCTTGCAAATCATGCCAATCATCAAGTATCATTATGGTTTTTATTACATAGGCGTACATTGCGTGCATTATGATTCATTACATAAATAGTTCTTACCGAATGTCATGGCTTTACTGAGTCATATAAACGTAGTATGAATATTGAAACCTATTTTAATTTTGTGTTAAAATTGAACATTATGTATGATTATGTACAACTGTATTTATCATTTACATAACCATGACATCTATTCTAATGTCCAGGTGGCATATACAATTATAGAACTGTAAAAGCAGGCTGTGTAGTTCACATGGACTTAAGATTTGGGAAAATAAAATAAATCTTTTTTCGATGCTAAAGACTGGAATTTTTTTTAATGATATTTGTGATATTTTTCTAATAAAGGGACTGATGAGATAAGCTTTAAGTTTATTCAGCTCCGTATGGAGAGGGATAAGGCTTTCACAGGCATGAGGAACGAGTTCCTGTTTCCGGTGTGATGATCGAGTCTGTCCCAAAATTATCTCTCAATGCGCCCTCGTGGACTCGCGCTAAGGGCCCTATAGGTCTGCACTACATGACGTCACCGAAGTGTGGACTCTGAGGAAGTCCACAAGTCCGGAGTGTGCCATTTGGGACAGGGCCTAAAAGTGTACGTGCGTCCGAAAGCCACTTTATAAATCTTTATAAATCCCAGTGAGCGGAAGTTTGTGCGCACATGCGTCTCCACCCCGAAACAACCACATATGGAGCTTAAAAACGCCTAGTTTTACTATGCATATCCTCATCTGCATATCATCTGCATATGATTATTCATCCACCTGATAACATGTTTAACGGTACAAGACATTTGGAGAATATGAAATACGGATGTGCCGTCACATTAGTTACTTTAATAAAAACTTATTTAGTAGCCTATATCCTTGCCTTGTTTTTGAATAAATAAATAAAATAGTCTACATTTCATCTTTTTTTCACTGGCCAAAGAATATTTTTAATTGATTTATATTTTTAATGGAAACAGATAGACCTTGTTGTGCATTATTTGCACGGAACTATTTTCTCAGACAATCTGCTATTATCATGAAGCAATTAATCTCTGTAGTTAAAACATTAAAACACAGCATGCCAGAGGAAAAGTGTTTGAAAGAATTGCATCCACAACAAATATTTATATTTATTGAATATAAAATATGTTGTAACTTCTCAGTAATGATTTCATGTAATTTAAGTGTCTAACTCCATTAATCAGAATGGCATATTTAACCTGAATGTTTATATCAGAAGTAAAAAAGTATTTTATATTTAAACTGTTATTGTGAACATATTTCACAGAACACTGTATTTATGATTATAATGAAGATTTACGGTTTTAGATAGGCTGCCTCAGTTTCACTAAACGGCCCAACGCGCTCGCTGGCGCGGACATTTAGAAAAGGGATAGATGTTTGCTTCATGTGATAGCCTTGGTGAGTGAAATTATATTTGTATTATCTTTCTGTATACTGTATGTATAATTTTCTTTAGATTTTCGGTCTAAAAGTGACCAAAAAGATATTTTGCTCCAGCTCACCATCGGTGTCGCCAAACTGCTCCGTCTCTAAAACGTGCGTACGGCTCAGTGTTTGCTTAAAGGTGCGCACATTCTCCCGTCAAGTTTTTTTTTTATATAGATCACAACCTTTGCGTGGAAACTGGCGTACGTACGTTTCCAGCCCCGTTTTGTGCGTACGCACGCTTTATAAATGAGACCCCAGAAGTTGACCATTCCTTTGGCACAAATCTGCTGTATATACATTTACACCTCCTAACTCGTTGATTGGGTTAATTATCTGAACGTGCTCCTCCTGAACTTTGTTAATAAAACATAATTTCTTAATATGCCAAATATGGTAGGGGTTGATCTTTGAGTGATTTGATTGGATGGAAAGGACATCATGGTTAATGATTCTGCTTAATCTTGTGTATAAATATGAGGCTTCTTCCTTCATAAACTTGAGAATGCTGTGATACCACACTGTCTCTGCTTTATCATTTGCTGCAGATTGTCTACCTAAAAATTAATTTAACTCTCAGTTTTCAGGCCAGTGCTGTAGCAATGCATCACTTCTTTTCCATGATGTTTTCACTGATAGCCATTATTGGGCATGTGAGCGGTCAGTCTGAGCGACCGTACAGATCTGAGCTGAAGGTGACGAACGGAAGGACTTGGGGAAAGTGGGGGGGAAAGCAGTTTTGTCCAAGTGGAAAGTACGCCGCAGGGTTTAATCTAAAGGTAAGTTGTGCATTAACTCTATTTAGCTCAAAATAGATCGAAACTGGACTTGCTGTTTGTCACTTAATTCCAGGTTTCTCCAGGGAACTGCACCAGTTTAAGATTTTTAAAGTGTCTGTAATCCTAAAGAGCATGAAGATAAATGTTACTATGGGTTTGTTTAGTTTACTCTTTCAAATGAAAGATTGTCTTGTTGTTTTAAGGTGGAAGGACCAGATGGTGATGACAGCGCTCAATGGGATTCGTCTTTACTGTGTCGATCGGTCCAAAAACCTTCAGTCTAGAGGACTTTCGGACCACATTGAATCCAACGTAGCAAAGTAATGGACTCAGATTATTACCAATTCTTGCATTAAGTAGAGGAGTAAACTGAGGATTTCTTGAAAATAATAATTGATTTGATTGGAAAATTGTTTACTTCAGATGGAGTGTGTGGGGAATAGACCAATGGTGTCCTTCTGGATACTTGACGGCTTTCCAGCTGAAAGTTCAATCTTCCCAAGGAGATGAGGATGATACGGCCGCAAACAACATCAAGTGAGTGTGTGGTGCTATAAGTTATAACATCTCTTACCCAGTGTATACCTCTAACACCATCTCTTACCCATCCTGGTTTTATTTAGCTATTTAAGGACTCAGTTTTCACCATCAATAGTTTAGTTAATATCACACTCGCAGTCGTGCTGCTGTTCGAGGTTGTGATTGCTGTAGGTGATCATGTGACTGACATTCAATCCAACTGCACAATTACATATTTTATCATATTGTCACATCATATATATATATATATATATATTTTTTTCAGGTTCAAATGCAGTGGAGGTAATGTTCTGGAGGGTTCCCCCCACCCTTTAAACGCTGGGGCAACTGGGGCGATTGGGGCGACTGGAGTCCAACATGTCTCGGAAGAGGAATCTGTGGCATACAGACACTGGTAGAAGAGCCACAGGGAACTGGAGACGACACCGCTCTCAATGACGTGATCATGTTCTGCTGTGATTAAGGTGACGTGATCTCAATCAAACTCAGACACACACTGCACATCAACTAAATCTGTTTATTCTTTCAGGTGCAGGAGGATGACAGCAAGAACAGCAAGGTCAAATGTATTATAATTATTGATCATACTATGATAAACTAACATAAACCATTTCTTACAACAGTTTTGTATGTAATTCTGTAAAGCCAGCTGGTCATTATCACAAAAAATAAAGCTTATCCGGATGATCAGGACATTTGCACCCTGCTTATTGGAGTTGGGTTTTTTTTTTTTTTTTTTCTAGGTTGTTTCTTCTGAAGACTCCTGAACTTCTGCTGAAACGAAAGTCAAATATCAGCAATGAAGACTTTCTAAACAGAACCTTGTAGTTTCACATTGTTTTGCACAACACTTTACATCAGATTGTTCATTACATTAGTGCATGTGGCAGATTTTCTAAAGTGACCTGTATTGCATTCAGAGTAATTGTCTTTTCTGTTCATGCATTCCCTGAAAATGACCAACATACACTACATTAAACTGTAATATTGTCAATCCTGTTACCCTAAACTTTTTGCCTTTCAAAAGATATAAATGTGTTTTAGATAAAAATGGCACAATGCATATTCAGAGAATGATTTGATGCAAAACAAATTCAAACCTCACTTTATTTGAGAAGATTTGTAAACTCACTTCTGCAGCAAATATCATAAACGGTGCCAGAATCAAGAACTTCTCAATCATGTAGGGTTTGAGGGTGAACCAAACACAAATGAATCTTCCATTTGATTCATTCAAACAGAACTCAATCACTAATTCAGCCATAAAAGATCCTGGCTCCAGCTAGTCTATGCTAGCCAACAATAGACCCCCTCAGAAAGGACTTTATGACCCTGCAGGCCCCAAAGGGATGTGCTCAACTGGAAGAATGTTGTCAACGTTAGATAGTTTGGAAAACACAGATTGGTTCAGAGATGGACCCACTAAGATAATGACCGAGGTGTTTGATCCCAGGACAACAGATTTAAAACCGACTGCCGTAGTTGTAAATACCTCTGAAGGACCCAGAGCTGAAATCTCTCAAACCATGGGACTTTACATATAAAATACATAAAATCATCCCAAAACAATTATTGACGAACTTCTCAAACATTGTTCCACTACCTAATCCAATATTGTAGCTATGTATGTGTCTATTATGCTAGATAACATACAAGTCATGCAATTGTTGTTACTTTAGATGGATGAATGAAAGTGTGTCTTGTTTGATATCAGTAAGATCATATATTCTTAATTCATAAGATGGCTTGAGTGAAATCTGTGTAAAATGTTTTGTATTCTTATAATAGTAATAATGTCTAAACTGTGGCCTCTTGTTCTCTCTGCTAGTGCTGGAGAGCAAGGAGATCACAGATAACGTATGCTTTACGATAAGAAGAAAATAGAGCCACCTCCTAAATTAAGCCAGTGTCTAATTGGCCAGAACTCATCCTGGAGGTTGGATAAACTTTGAGTTTAAAATCTTAAACTCTCTCTTTTTCTCCCTCTCTCAAAAAAGTCTCGGCAGAACAAGTCGGGTGGAGCAGACGATGGTTATAGTAACCATGTAGACGCATAGAGACAAATGACCCAAATCAAGATCAGGGTTTAAAACAGCTCATTCAAGCCATCTAACTCGTCTCACTTTCCTTTCTTTTCCTTTGTTTTCTTTTCCGTTTAAAGTCTCGGTTCTAAGTTAAGTTTTGCTGCAAAGTTTTGTGAAAACGGTTCGACTGCAAAACCCGCTTCCAAATTCAAAGACTTTCATTCATCCGCCAACACATCACGTGATTGGCTGCCCACTATCTATTCAGGCACGAGAAGACCAGCCATGCAACGGACCCGGGAAACCCCTCTGACGCTGAGAAAAGGGAACCCCCAAAGCAACGCAAGGACAATCACGTAGCCTCCAGACTCTTAACTGAACTGGTGCATTGATATACAATTGAATTACCCGCCTAAGAAACGATAGAAGGGTTACATTAATGATTGATGGTTCGTTCAGGTCATGTGTTAAAGTGCATATAGAAACGTGGGATTTCACCATCTCACTCTTAAAACTCATTCTTTCCTCACTCTTTCTTTCTGCAACTCGTATGAATGTGTGTGTGTGTGTGTGTGTGTGTGTGTGTGTGTGGTGTGTGTGTGTGTGTGTGTGTGTGTGTGTGTGTGTGTGTGTGTGTGTGTGTGTGTGTGTGTGTATTAGATATTAGTTTTATGTGTTAGAATAATCAATAAAGCCTTGTTTATGTTAAAGATAATTGTTCTTGTGTTATGTGCTTACAGATTTATTGTCTTGAACTGCGATCTAAGTTACCTTGCTAATAAATAGTGTTTCACTATAGTTTGGATATTTATATCCGCTGCAGAGGTTACCGCCCGTTCAATGAACGCTGGACTAGTCATTTGCTCGGCCGTATAAGGGATTCTGTTAAGATTCCCTATAAATAAATTGATAATTCCTTTTGAGCTAAATTGGCCTGTCTGGCCCCTTAAATACATATTGTTATTATATATGTTTCCCTTACATATAATGGTGGAGGATGCGGGCAGTTTAACCTAAATTGTAAGCATATATATCAAGTAATTTATCTTTTCATATTGTGCGGAGAGATTCGAACCTCTGAGAGTCTGTGTGTGACGTATGGAGAGCGCACAGCGCGCGCCCCGTTTGAATAAGCTGCTGCTTGAGTGAATGCTCCCAGAGAAAGCTGTTACAGTCTGCCTCCCTATTTGTTTTCCTTTTTAACTACAGTAAATTAATTTAAGATATAAAACCTCACACTACGATAAGGTAAGAATTGAGCGTGTTCCTCATTTCCTGAAATACCTTGATTACAGCTTAACTGACGTCTGCGTGTTCCAGAGTCTTTCAAATGGCTATAACGTTATGTGTGTGTGTTTATATCAGTCAGAGAGCTGAACGAAATCAAACTGCAGTAATTAAAATAACCCTATAAGGACTAATATTCTCTTCACAGAGCGATGAGCGTGTTCCTCATCTAAGTTAGTCATAAGCCTTATATTTATTTATCTGATTGTCAGTGCGTGTTCCACTGCGATCCCCGTGATAAACAGCGAGGCTTAATCTTATCTGTTTGTGTCCGTTCAAATAATTCTCGTGTAACATTGCGCATGTCCGAGTGTAATTTGAATAGTGGTTATTTCAATTCGTTATCAAGTAAAGCTTGACATTGAAACTGAACCAACAGTTATAACCCTGTTGTTTTATGTGCCTAGATAAACTTGCACACGATCCGCCGAGGTCGTCATAGTTCCATCTAGTATAACGCAAAGCTGTCGCTTGCTTAAAGTTAATATCACTCTTAACAAACTGAGTGAAGCCCCACGTCGTAAAACCAGCTACGAGTGGCGTATCTTATTTGTACAGTGTTGAAATGCGCCGACATTTCCCTTAATATGTTCGACTGTTAGCTACTGTACAAGTATATTCTATGTACATTGTTGAAATGCGTCCACATTTCATGTAACATGCCTAACTGTTGACAAACTGTGTGCATTTCACGTGTTTGCCCACTAGCGTTTGTTTGGTCGCTATAGTTACGGTCGTGACACGGAAGTCTTAACCAGCGCTTCCGGGTGAACTCTGACCCGTGCATGAACAGTGAATCGACGTCATAGTGTAAACAAACCCTTTGGTGGCTAGGCTAACCTAAGCAGTTGTTTACATTGAGGCCTATGCTAAAGCCTTAGGCAATTATTTAGGTTATCATTAGTATTAACATCAGCGGTTAAATACAGTGTCTGTTTGAACAAAGTTAAAGTGATTTAACCATTTAAACACCTCGACTTTTACACCTGTTGGTCTTTTCTTCTTTTTCTTTTACCTCTCTCACATGTTACTTTACCTATATTTTACTGGAAAAGGAAATATTGGTTTACAATTATTAATTACTTTACCTGCATTTTACTTGAAAAAGAAAATACTGGTTTACTATTATTAATTGTCAATTTTGAATTTGATTTTAAAGAAAAGGAAATATTAAAATAAAATTGAAATTCTATTTTTCTAGACAGGTCATTTCTAATGATTTCTACATTTATTTTTAATAATTCTAATTTTCTCGTTGAAATCTAATCACTTTAGGTGAATAGGTCTTGAATTTTGAAAGTTAAAATTTGAAAGTTAAACCCAAATTTTTCCTATTACAAAAGATTATTAGATTCATACTTGCTCACTATTATTATTGCGTTGTATCCTCCGTTTCTCCTTTCTTCCTGTTGTGGTTATAAACTTAACCACTCTATTTGTTCATTCATTTACCTCTTTATTTAATTTCCCCTTTCTTATTTTGTCCATTATTACTACTTTTCCTTTCCTCTTTTATTTTTAGCTTGGGAGCGACACCTGAGCCTCAATAGGAGACATTATCATCTCACTACGAGTTCAAATAAATTAGAGACAATCCTCTTTTACAAAAGTTTTATTTTTGGGTGTTTAGTTGTTCTATACTCGTTTTAGACAAAGGCTTCAGAGCCATTTGTTGGATCCAATCTCCTTGCTTGCTTTCTTTCCTTCTTATCACATCTTTTCTGTTCTGTCCTCCTTTATTCCATCTTATTCTTCACATTTGTAGGGAACAAACCTGGAAGAACCATCAATCGATTCTAAAAAGAATGAGAAACATAGCCTTTCCCAACAAACAAATTATTATTTGATTTTGTTATCAAACCCTCTTTTGTTCTCCAAACTCTCCCTGCATTTGTAAACGCAATTTAAATTTTGATATCTTATCCAAGATCAATTAACAGAGACAAGTGTTGAGCAAACATCGCCTTCAAAGCATCCCTGCTGTAAGCGGTCGAACTGAAGGTGTGTGGTGTCAATACTGTCAAACTCAGAGAAGAGGTATCAGCATCATTATTGTATTATTTTTCCTCGCAAACATAAACAATAATATTGTTTACCTTTCTGGAAACAAATTTTTATTGATAGGAAGCATTTATGAGAAAAATAATATTTCTCCTAGTTTTCTTTCTTGTTTTTTCATTGAAATTGGTTTTTAACCTTTCTCTCTTTTTCCCTTGCTCAGTTGAGTGACGAAGTCCTCACACCATGAGTTGAAACCAGCTTTTCATTGATAGAAAATATTTATAAAAATATTTCTCCCATTGAAAAAAAAAAGTTTCTTTCCATTGAGATTTGTTTTAACCTTTTTCTCTCTCTTTCCTTTACTCAGTTGAGTGACGAAGTCTTCACGTCACTAGCCTACCTGTCTACACTTAGACCAACACTTAGTCATTACGACACTTCAGTATTGGTGTACAATTACTGAAACGACACTTAGCTATTCAACCACATATAGGCTTATACACACAGATCTGTGTCAGTCTCTTCACCTAGCGTGCCAACATGTCGTGGACGACAAACCCCACTGCCCAAAGGGAAGATGTGGACGCCTGGCTCAGATGCATTACAGACTGCCTCACACCAAAGACAATTGAACTGTTATTATTTGTAATAATAATCATAATTCTGAGAAGATTCCTGACACACGATTCAAGCCAGAACCAAAACCACGTGGAACCAAGATAACCTGTTCCAAGCACAACAAACTAAGCGACAAGCACATCACCCATCTTCAGGAGGAGCTGACACGTGCCCAGAACCGCATAGACAAGCTGGAAGTAAAAGTCCAGGACGACTTCAAACGTCAGACCACTGAGTTCCTGAGAGAGCTGATGCACAGTCAACACTGGCAGCCATATCACCCTGTAGCCCAAGACTGGTTGCCCACTGAAGCTAAGCAGGGCTGAGCCTGGTTAGTACCTGGATGGGAGACCTTCTGAGAAAACCAGGTTGCTGCTGGAAGAGGTGTTAGTGAGGCCAGCAGGGGGTGCTATCCCTGTGGTCTGTGTGGGTCCTAACGCCCCAGTATGGTAATGGGGACACTATACTGTCAAAGAGCACCGTCCTTCGGATGAGACGTTAAACCGAGGTCCTGACTCTCTGTGGTCACAAAAAATCCCAGGATGTCTTTCGAAAGAGTAGGGGTGTAACCCCGGCATCCTGGCCAAATTTGCCCATTGGCCTCTGTCCATCATGGCCTCCTAATCATCCCCATATACTGATTGGCTTCATCACTGTCTCCTCTCCACCAGTAAGCTGGTGTGTGGTGGGCGTTCTGGCGCAATATGGCTGCCGTCGCATAATCCAGGTGGATGCTGCACACTGGTGGTGGTTGAGGAGATTCCCCCTTCTATGTAAAGCGCTTTGAGTGCAGAGAAAAGCGCTATATAAATGTAATGAATTATTACTATTACTGCACAGACCAGCTCAAAGCGAAAGCTCAAGACAAACTCAAAGTGCCCAACGAAGCGGAGCAAGAAACAAAGAAACAAGTTGACAAGCTCCAAGAAGCCATTGCAGTCACTGAACATGACAAACAAGAATTAAAGACTGTACAGAAGCAACGGGTAAACCAACTCCAGGCTGTTGAACATCAGGTAAAGAAAGCTAAAGCTGACATTAAAGACAAGAACTCTGAAATTAATGCTCTGAAAGACCACCTGGAAAGGTGCAGCGCTGGCATCTGACCCAACAGCGGGATGACGCCAACGATGAGCTCTACGCGGTCAGAGATGAACTCCAGCACATTTTCCAACAGAAACCAGAGCCAAGAAGGGAGAGACCTCCCTCAGCATCACCCCGGCTGAGCAGAACAGAGTCCTCCATCCAAGAACTGGCATACAGTGAAATAAGTGACTGGCCACAACCCAAAACGTCACCGGCCTTCACCACATAACTGTTCACTGCCAACAAACGAAGAGAGCTCATCCAGGCAGACTCCAAAGCGGCACATGGGATGACCTTTGAAGATCTCAACCAGCTGGTTAAGAATATCACTCAGTTCAACCCGAACTCCACAGAGGGTCCCGACACAGAGACAGGTTATACCTCCTCAGATCCACATCCAGTCCAGAGGTACGAAACTTCCTAGACCGACAACCTGCTAATGTCATGTCAAACTACCAGCTACTACGTGAGACACTGATTAAAGAATTTACAGGTCCAGAGTCAGAACACGGTGTGTTAATCGCCTTGGAAAAACCAAACAATGTCGACAAGAGACTCCCCAAGCCTACTACCACCGCTTTCGACAAGCTTACTTAGGTGCACATAGCAAACCTGAACTTGAAGAGGATGTGAACTTCAAAACCCTCTTCCTGAGAAACCTGCACCCTGGATTGTAGGGGTGGTGAAAAAAATCGATTATTGATTAATCGCGATTATGTAATGAACGAGTATGAATCGATTATTAAATTTTCAAAAATCGATTTTTTTTTTTTTTTTTTTTTTAATGTTATACCGAAAGTTGAACGTCACGAACGCGCCCAGTTCCAGTTAGCAAGCGCGTGTAAAGGCGCCCGTGGCTCGCTCTCTCTCTCTCTCACACACACACACACACACACACACACACACACACACACACACACACACACACACACACACACCACACACACACACACCCCAGTTTGTTTGACCGCGCCCGCAACTCGCTCTCACTCTCACTCTCACTCTCACTCTCTCTCACACTCACACACACAGAGTTTGATCGCGCTCGCGTCTCCCTCTCTCTCTCTCACACACACACATACAGTTTGATCGCGCTCGAAACTAGGCGCTCCCTCTCGCGCTAGATCGCGCTCCCTCTCTCTCTCACACACACAACGAGTTTGATCGTGCTCGCGTCTCTCTCTCTCTCTCTCTCTCTCTCTCTCTCTCTCTCTCTCTCTCTCTCTCTCTCTCTCTCTCTCTCTCTCTCTCTCTCTCTCTCTCTCTCTCTCTCTCTCTCTCTCTCTCAGTACAACTTGATTACTCACAAGATAGTGTGTTGCATTTTGTCACTGTGTTCTACAGTACATAAGCTGAAGCTACAGTAAGTTGTTCAAAAATGTTCATTTTTGTCTTCTTAATGATTAAATTGGACAATTTTCTTCTAGAAAGATAAGGTGTTCAGGTGGAGAAAAACTTTTTCTTTACCTTGACATGTTTCGACTGCAACCTGCAGTCTTCCTCCACCTGAACAACACCTAGAAGAAAATTGTCCAATTTCTACAGTATGTTGGTTCTGATCTACTTCCTAAAGGAAATAAGCCTTTCATTTGTTTGTTATTGTTTAGTTCAACTTGATGACTCACAATGTGATGTATTAATTTCTGTGTTCTACAGAACATAAGCTACATATAAATAATTCTGAAGTTATAACTACACGACACAGAAAGTGCTTTGAGTTGTTGTTACTCAACAAAAGAGTTAAGTAATTCAGCAGCTGACTTTTTTTAATACTGCAATCACTTTGTAGTGTATTTTCGTTTACTGTTGTGAAATGGAAAATCAATAATCGCTAATCGAGAATCGAGAATCGTTAATAATCGGAAATCGTCTGTAATCAAATCGGGACTTCAATAATCGTAATCGAATCGAATCGGGAAATCAGACCAATTAACCACCCCTACTGGATTGAGTCATCATCTTGGCATCATGGCCTGCCCAGGCACAATGACAATTCAGCACCTACGTGACCTGACACAAAAGGCCTACATCAAACATGAAAGTATTGAGTGTGGTCAGAGAAGATGGCGCCGTTGTATGTGGCTCGCCGTCTGTTGCTCTCCTTCACGTTTTTAAATTTTCTGATTTTATGTTTGTTTTTATGTTTGTCTCTACTGACATCGGACTGCAATATGTCATATGTGTATGATCGTCAACCATTACTAAATATCCGCATAACTATTGATTCAACCAAGAGTGATGTTGACGAATACTGCCGATTTCCACCACCTGCGCACCAGTACCTTCCTACACAACTGCGCTGGTATCCCGCTGATCTTCCCTGGAGGCGACGGCGTCGGAGGAAGCGTGGCAAGCGGGGTGGAATTGCTGCTCGATTAACGTCTCTTGCGCGGTCCACGCCTATGACGTCATCATCCAGCTGCGAAGTAAACACGGGTGCCCGCGCTGTACTTGGCTGTGCCTGAAGTGGAGTTCTCGAAGGACGGGCCGGAGAAGATCAGATTTGCCGAGGACCTAGATGATGGACCGGACTCCAAAGCCTGAAATCTGGAGTTCATGTCTGAGAGCAAAAACTGAATGCTGGACAATGCTGATAACACTGGATCATTGCTTTGGACTGAAGAAGAGTTGACTGCTCGATTTGCGACGGCTGGACCACCTGCCCGCTTGGGTGCAACATCAGACGAAGTAAAAGCAGGGTCGAGGTTCTTCCTCTTCTGTGGCTGTTTCCTGCCAGAGAATGGAGGAGGAGGAGGAAGATCTGCTGCTGGAACGTCAGTTTTTTCACAGAGCAAAGCAAACAGTTCTTTATGCGTAGCTCCAGTCGGTGCCGGGATATCTTACTTCGGCAGTGGCCAATCAATGATGCTAGGATGACTAAAAGATTTACTCGCAAGGCGAGAGCTCCGACGGACAGAAGCGTTGCTTTCGTCTTGAAAGGCTTCCTCTGCTTGATTTAATTGTTGCTGCGATTCTTCAATGGATTCAACTTGCCACGGATCTTCGTCAAGTGCGGTGGTAGACATGATCAGCAGCAGTTGAGTGAGTACAGCAAAATATATGAGTAATCTCATTGTATTCGAGAAGCTACGTTTGCAAGCATGCAGTGGAAGCAACTAAGCAGACATACTAAAAAATGGTTTTAAATAGGCCCTTGATTGAAAGAACTAATTGAAGGCGTATGAATTGGATCAGCTGATCGACTGGTATCAGCTGATAGCTGAGCTTGACTACGCGGCCTGCCTGAACTAACGCTGAACGCTAGATTTAGCTGGATTTGATTGTTGGCGATTTGGCATGATCTTGGATTGTTTGGTTCTTCGACGCTCATCCTGGACTTGGTGTCATAGCAACAGGTGCACTAGCTTGAACCTGATCGTGAGCAGGCTTATTTCATGTTAACAGGATTAGATTGAGGCTTATAAGCGGATCTGATACGGGAAGTCTTAACGCAGCGCGATAGTGTACTTTTTGAGATATATATATTTTTCTCATGACTCGTGAGTATGTCGTTTACATCATTAATTTGTTGGAAACGCATAAATGTTCGGGCTTTAATGACAGCACAAATAAACAGCATTGCCATAGAGATTCTTTGCGAGTGGCTCTTTCCTTTACATTGGAGATGCGGAGAACTTGGTGATAAGTGCTGTCTGTCGTGCCATTCGCAAAGTTTACCTGGTGCTCAAGCAGGTTATAGGGCATTTCCAAGCCACTTTAGACCCAAGGTTGTATAGCAGTTTTTTTTTTCAACACAGGTAGGCCTAACGTTACATTATCATTTTTAATGTCGATCATGCAATCATTACCATGATGATTAATATGACTTTCAGTACAGTATGTCCCTCAGGCTTCCCTAATGTGATTGGTGCCATAAGCCATGTTTCCATCCACTTGTCAATCGAATTATCTGAAGTTTGGTAAAAAACCTCATGCGAATAAAGCTGGTGAAAGTGTGTTTCCATCAAACGGCTGCTAATGACGTCACATGCTGTTTTGCGATCAAATTGGTATATCAAATTGATTTGAGACATTTTAAGGTGTTTCCATTCATTTTCTAACCGAATCGCACAACATCCAAGTAAACATTTGCGAACAAAGTTTTGCTAGACAAAATGGATCGCAATGGAGCGGTTATCGCATAAGCCGTATATCCATCAAGATAAAGAGACCGAACGCATTTCATTTGAGTCGATATTCATGAAATTCAATCGAATTTTACTGTTTCCATAAGACATTTTTCATTCGATATCACTAAATGCGGATAAAAACGTGTGGATGGAAACATAGCTATAGACTCCACACGTGTTCCCATCAAGGCCTCAATGAAGGGGATTTTGTGAACAGAAAGGGGGATCACAATGTAAACGTGCAGCCAAGTTACTATTGCGATTCTTAATATTCCAGATTAGTAATATTACATCAAATTTTAAAAAAGGCAGTTAAAATCTCTTAGATGTGACTGTTCCAAATCACAAATGTGGAAGCACAGCGATTCACATTTATGCACATTATTTGAACGTGGTAAGGAAAAATATAAATATCAAGCTCACTGTATTACATACACTTAAGGCCTGTTCACACCGGGACGAATTTCGCGCGCGTTATTCGCCGACGTTTAACGCCTCGTGACTAAACAAAGGGCGCCAATGTGAGTGTTCACACCGACGCGTAAAACGCCACGCGTAAAAGCGTCATTTTTAAAAAAACGCCTCGGGTTCGTTTTTTCAGTTTGACGCGCCGCGTCAAAAACTATCTGACCAATGAGATTGGCGCGTTTGCTCACGTGTCTGGAGCTTCTGAAGTTACAGTAAAACACAACTTGGGGGCGCTCAAACACAAAACGGTCTTGCCGAGCACACATACGTAATGGCGAAGAAGATATACAGCGTCCGTCTGTCCGTCTACTACACTCAGAAATAAGACGAGGAAGATGCAAGGCCAGATGAATGTAGAGCTGCTGGTCTTGTTGGTGTCTATATAAAGAGACACCAATGAGAATAAAGAACTGTATGACAAACGCGACAAACTTGCTCTCTTCTTCTGAGTGACAAGCGAGTGTCAGAAGCACTTTGTGGACCGGGGTATTTCTGTACATTAAGCGCCATCTAATGTCAGGGAATGAATTTGCATGTTGACTCAGCTCATCGTCAGCGAAAAACGCTTGGGTGTGAACACAAAAAACGCGTTGAAAAACGCTGACGAATAACGCGAGCCGATATTCGTCCCGGTGTGTACAGGCCTTTATGCTGATCCTAACATAACTGCATTTTTTCCATTAAACAGGTGATTACAGCAGGATCCTGCTTGGAGACAGGTGTTTTATGACCCCATTCCCTGACCCAAGCCCCAGACCAGTTACAATGCAGCTCTAGGACAAGGGCACACAATGAAGTGAACTTTGGCCAACTAAAGGGAAGATTTCAGTGTCTGAAAAGCCTGAGGATTGCACCTGACCGGGCCTGTGACATGGCATGTGTCATTTGACACAACATTGCCAACATCAGAAAGAAAAAATTGTAATAAAAGACAAGACAAATATGCTTAATTCCTTGAGTTTTATTTCAATTGTTCTTTGTAAAGAAAAGCCAGTGATCAAGTCATCTTTTGCCTGCAATAAGAGATATTATGCAAGGTCAGCAATAGTACTGTGTGAAATAGTGTATTTGCTCTTACACTGAGGTTTCCTTTGAAGCAATTCTATCTCTAATGCCAGTAAGTAGTCAAGTTCTATTTCTCTCCCTAATTTTAGTTTTTTCAAAATACTCTATTTTCTGTGGAAGACTCTTATTATATAGGGAACGAATATCATCACCCTGTGTCATTTGTGAGATGTTTGCGTCACACATGCCTCATGCAACAACTAAAAAGGAAAGGTTGTCTATACACTGCCCACCTCTGTGTGTCTCCTCTGTGCAGACTCTTCTGTAGGCCTTTCTGTACATGTGGACTCCTGCAGCTCATATTGCAGTCAGAAATAATAGGCACAAGTATAAATTAAGTAAAGTTATTTATGCACTTGCAGGTCTACTTCCTCCAAAGTACAGTCTTCTGGGAAGGTTTCTTCATTGTCCAGTGCAATGGAAACAAATGGGTATTACAAAGTGTTGCACTTTCTTCTCTTTTGATGTAAAGTTAGAAAAAGTCTAATTACTGCACATATTTCAGCCTCCACTTTCTTAGGAAAAGATAAAATGTTGATGTAAAACTGCACAAAAGAGAAAAACCCAATGTCATTACAATGAACTACACTGGGGAAAACTGTGATCAATAACTCATGGCAAAATATTTTTACATAACATAAGTTTATCAGTTTTCCCTTTCACAAGTCAAAGCAATTCATCATTACTCAATATTTACTGTAACAGTTGAAATGACTACACCAGCCTATACTTAATTTAATGCAGACACAATTATTTTACAGTGTACTAAGATCATTTAAAGTTAATTTACCAGTAATGAAGGAGTTGCTGCTACTGGTCCTGGATGTGTGTCTGGAAGAGCTGAATGCAGGGATGCCCTTCACAATGGGTCAATTCACATTCAACCCAAGGGCCAGCTCTTTAAAAACATATATATTTTCTTTTTTTTCTCAGCCTTTTTCTTGGTTGCCTTTATAAACAAACAAACATTTATTTAACAGTGCCCTTTTAAAAGAGACTAGACCTATAAGTAGGCCTAGTGAAAATTACCATTATGTAGAATATTCTTGTACTTCACTTTCACCATGTTCTAGTGTGGAGACTCTGACATGACAATGAACAAAGTAATTATGAAATTATTAAAATACATGTTTTTATAGCTAAAAACATAACATGGCCACCACAAACGCATTACATTTGCCTGCTACTTCTCCCCAGCCCTCTCTCCTGGCTTTTGCAGACTTTGAAGTGTTCCCATGCCGTTTTAATTAAAAATCACAAAGAAAAACTGAGCGCGCTCTTTGTCCACGGTGATCAGCCGATAGCAGCGTTGCTGATCAATGTTTCTACTATCGATACATATCCCCTTATAAACTAGCGCACGAACGCGCAATTATCTCAGATAACCCAATCCAGCCATATTAATCATAACTGGCAGGAGTGTTCGAAGAACCCAATTAGCTAGATCATGATGAGCACGATGATATTATCTTGGATGTCTCGTTTGATCTCGGATGTTTTAAGCAACGTACGAATAACGGGCCCCTGAGGAAATGAAACCCAAGTGAAAGACAACAAACCCAGAAGTTGACCATTCCTCCTTCTTCTTCTTCTTCTTCTTCTTTTTTATGGCGGTTGGCAAACAACGTCTGGTTGCATTACCGCCACCTTCTGAAATGGAGTGTGGGTCTGGATAAATTCTTTCCCTACACTTAAATTATCTTTATTAAACCTGTTCTTCTAAAAAATGAAAATAAAAACCCAAAACAAAAATCTCCAGAATTCCTTAGCAAAATATCCCTTATTTTCAAAGGTATCTCTTCATCTTCTAGCTGCTGGACTAACTGTTGTCTCTCATTACTATATCTAGTACATTCTTCAATAGCATGTTCTATGGTATCCTGTGTGTTACATACATTACACCTCCCATCAGCATGTTTTTCCATTAAAAATAATGTACTGTTTAATCCTGTATGCCCAAATCTCATTCTTGAAATGATGTTCTCCTCCTGCGTATTTCTGCAAGTACTTCTACTCACCCCCACTCTTTTTTGGATATTATATAGTCTCCTACCAGTCTGACCATTATCCCACAACACTTGCCACTTCTCCTTTATCTTTCCTTTAATGATTGATTTCACCTCTGCTTTACTATACTTTATGCTTAAACTTATATACTCCATTTCTGTTGCCTTTTTTGCATACTTATCAGCCAACTCATTCCCTGTTACTCCTTTGTGGGCAGGAACCCATACAAGTCCAACATTGACTCCAGTTTTAATTAATGTACTAGCCATTCGGACAATTTCTATAACAATATCTTGTCTAGATTGTGAATTTATGTTCTGAATACTCATCAGAGCTGACGCTGAGTCTGAAGCAATTACTAAACTTCTTGGCCTGTTACTCTCAGCCCAAGAGAGTGCCATTAAAATAGCAATTAGTTCTGCTGTATAAACTGCTAAATTATCATTAATTCTTTTTTGTGTTGCTACTTTTAATTTTGGAATAACAAAAGCCACCCCCACTCTCCCATCCCTTTTGGACCCATCTGTGTACATTATAATCCTATCCCCATATCTTTCAATTAAATACCCCTGCACCATATTACTATCTATATCCCCATTCTTAGTTTCATCCAAAAGACTGAGATCAACTGAAAGATCTTTAAGAGTCCATAAAGGAACTCTTGAAAACACTACTGTAGGACTTATATCCAACAAGGCTATTTCCATCTCATTTATTTTCTGTTTAATAGTCCACCCAAAACTACTTTTTGTACCATTCTGTCTCTCTTGACACTCTAACAATGTAGATTGACTAAAATGGTCTTCCCTATGACCTTTAAGGTTTGCCCAAAAAACCAGGCTAAGCTGGTCCCTTCTGAGATCTAAAGGCAACTCCCCCATCTCTACTTGGATGGCTGCCACTGGAGTTGTCTTCATAGCTCCACAACATAGTCTTAACCTGTTAAGCTTCACCCCCAATTTTGAAAAATCCCCAGAAATGGCATACCCAAACTGAAACAGATACAGTTCATGAACCATTTGTTCTAAAAGCACAAGTATGATCTCATTTGAAAGCTGACACCTGGCAGTTTATTGCAAATGTAGAATTAATTATTGTCATAATGAAAAATAAATGTTATAAATAGCTTCAAAGTTTTGTCAAGTTATTAGAAATTTATTTTTATGAAATATTTTCATGAAAATAAAATTGAAGTTGGCCCTGTAGCAATCTAGAAATGCACTGCAGCTAAAGCCACATGTCTGACCATGTTATATTTAAAATCTGAAGATGATATGTCTAAAACTCTTTATTTAGTTAAATGTTTTTCAAGATCATGTCAAACGATTTTATTTTGATTAGACTCTAAAATGCAAACGGATGTTTATTGTCATTTTCTAAGCATCTATTCAGTCTATTTTCTCTATTGTGTTGTGGTCTAAACGATCTCCATTCAGTGTCAGTCTCCCCTGCACACATTCACACCTCTCCAGCCTCTGGTTATTGCTCTAAATATGCTTTCTTTTGTCTGCATTATAATTACTAACGACTGGCTATTCACACTGTTTCAACCCCTAATCTCTTTTAGGGAAAGTTCTCAAAGTTCTCACCTTACATTTGAAACTATATAAAATGACCTTCTTGAAAAAAGAAACATTTCAGCAAGCAGTCCTATTTAGAAATATTCATAAATATAACAGCTAGGTAGCAGGTGCACCAAGGGCTAGCTAACATGTTAGCTTAGCACACCATCAATACACGACAATTTATGAGATTAAAACCATGTTTGTGCTCTAAAACTTACTTTATAGCACAAGTCGAGTGTTTTAAATAACCTTCTGTGCTCTGATTTGGCTTCAGATAAAAAAAATCGGACAGAAAATATAGTATTTTATAGTATTCTTCACCATGATAAAGTCTATCGATTAGCATTACATTATAAATATAATCTATTATTATGAAAATACCTGACATGGCTCGAAGAACACAGGTAAACCAAATATCATTGCAATCATGTTTATTGTCTTCAAAACATCTTTATCTGCATGTTACAGCGATCTCTGTTAGTGTTTACGTCGTGATGGACTTCCTGAAATGTCACATGATATGATTCTTCTTCGTGTTCCAAATTTGGAGTCCATATGTGCACAGGGCGCCCTCAGGCTGCCAGTATGTATTGAAAACACAGTACATCAGAGTCTCCAGCGCTCATAATGATTAAATCGACGCATTTGGGTAGATATTCAATAAATATGATTCCTGTCTATATAAATCTGATGTAAACCTATGAGAATCTATCAATATTTCTCCAAATCTGTACACTTTTGAGCTAAAAGCCCTGATGGACGTTGTTTTGTCAAGCTCTGTCGTGACGATCTCACTGGAGTTTTTTTCTGAATGGAAGCGGCTGACGCTCATAATTCATATCAAAGGTATCGACTCATTTTTTGATTACATAACTCCAGACACAAATTAAGACATAACTGTCACTATACGATTCTCAGAATACAATAGTGGTCAAATACTAAACCTTCAGTCTTATATCTTTTTAATGATGTATAGTTTGTCAAGGTATTAACATTGAATCTGATAGTAACTTTGAACGATTTAAAAAAAAAAAAACGCTCAGAGCGCCCTCGCTCTGGCGAAGGTTAAGAGAAGAAAATGACCTTAGTTTTTTCCACAGATATCCTAAATCCCCATTCAATTGTCCATGTGTGTACTGTATCCACTGCTTGTTGTATCTTATTTACAATGTGATTGATATTTCTTCCCCTTTTCCACATTGCTCCATCATCTGCAAATAAAGCTACACCAATAGACCTTTCTACATTTATAAATATCTCATTTATCATTACTGAAAAAAGTAACGGGCTAATAATACTCCCTTGAGGAGTACCATTGTCTACCTCATATACCTCACTCAAAACCCCATTTACTTTAACTCTAATTTTCCTCCCAGATAGAAAGGATTTTACCCACGCTAACCCTCTCCCCTTTAATCCCAACTGATATAATTTGATAAGAATCCCCTCCCTCCACAACATGTCGTATGCCTTCTCTATATCAAAAAATATAGCTAAAACTGTTTCTTTGTTTACCTGAGCTTTTCTGATGTCATCTTCAAGTAACACAGTTGGGTCCATAGTCCCCCTACCTTTCCTAAAACCACTCTGGTAATTCCTTAATGCATTTCTAGTTTCTAAATAGAATGCTAATCTATCATTTACCATTCGTTCCATGGTCTTACCCAACTGAGATGTCAGTGCAATAGGCCTATAACTACTAGGCAATTTAGCATCTTTACCAGGTTTCCTAATAGGAATAATAATTGACTCCTTCCAAGTACAAGGGATTACCCCTTCTACCCATATTTTATTAAAAAGAGCCAATATTACTTCCTTACCTTTATCAGTTAGATTTTCTATCATTGCATAGCAAACCTTGTCATTCCCTGGTGTAGATTTACCCACCTTCTTCAATGCACAATTCAGTTCCTTCATTGTAAATAGAACCTCCATCACACCACCTTCCTCATTATCATTACCCAACTCAGCACTATATCTTAGTTTAGTAGCTTCTCTTCCTTCCCTTTCTATTTGATCTAAATTTGCTTCACTATGTACCTTTACTAATGACTTTGCTATAACTTCAGCCTTGTCCCTACTATTAGTAATAATCCTGCTATCATCCATCATTATTGGATACTCATATTCTCTCCCATTACCCCTCATTTTCTTTATCATACCCCACACTTGTTGTATTGGTGTAGTTCTACCAATAGATTCACAAAATTTTTCCCAGTATATTTTTTTGCCTTCCTTATTGTCTGTCTCACTATAGCTTGCAATCTTTTGTATTCAATCATTTTCTGAAAGTTGTGTGATCTTTTCAAGATTCTAAAGGCTCTATTTCTATGCTTTATACTCTCACTGCACTCCTTAGACCACCAAGGAACAATTCTGGTGACATTTTTATTCTTAGTTTTAGGTACAGCTACTTCTGCTGCATCTACTACACTACTGCTGATTTCCCTACACAAATTCTCAACACTTTGATCCTTATTTACACCCACCAATCTGTATTCACTCAACTCTCTAAATGTGTCCCAATCAGCTCTTTCTAACATCCACCTACCTTCCCTCATTACACTCTCTCTTATCACCTCCACTCCTACCTTAATTGAAATTACAAAATGGTCACTACCTATAGTACTTTCCCTCAATACTTCCCAGCTACATTTATCAGCTACTGTCTTTGTAGCCAAAGTCAGATCTATTGCAGATTCATATCCCCTAGCTATATCTATTCTCGTACCTGAGCCATCATTCAAGCATACTAGCCCCTTCTCACCCAAATATTCCTCAATCACTTTCTCATTAGAATCATCCCTATCCCCCCAAAGAGTACTGTGTGCATTAAAATCACCACACCAAATACCTTTACCATTTAAGTTATCCCACATTTCATCCAGATTCTTATCTTCTAGTTGTCTGCATGGATTGTAAAAATTTATGATACCCATACTACCACTATCTGTCCATATTTCTATTACAATGTATTCTAAATCCACACCCTTCTTAACCTCTCTAAACTGCATCCCTCTTTTAACAAATATTGCACACCCTCCACCACTTCCCTCAACTCTATCCCTTCTAATACTTATGTACCCCTTTATAACAAAATCTAATGACTGTTTAAGCCATGTCTCCTGAATGCAAATTACATCTGGCTTAACCTCTAAATTATTAATAAAACCTTTTAACTCCTGCCCATTTGCTATAAGACTTCTTGCATTCCACTGTAAAATCACTAAGTTCTTAGAGGTGTTAATGATGGATCATTTGTTTCACCCTGCATAAGATCAGCTTGTATTTTTTCCCATGATAAATTATCCACATTCAAGAATTTTGCCGCAGCTTTAACAATTATTTTTATTTTCTCAGTTCTCGTTTTAGCTTGATCAGAACAATTAACCACGTACGCAATGAACAGTATCAATTTCTCTGAGCTTAACACATCCTCCCTTGGCCTTCTGCATTCAGCACCACCTTGTGTTGCAGGTATCTCCTGTGTCTCTTTCCTTTCCATATTGACAACCTTTACCGCCTCAGCATATGTAATTTTTTGTGTTGTCCGTACCTGCTGCACCATCACTGCCCTTTTGCTTACAGGACATCCCCCATACGCAGCCGTATGATCTCCACCACAGTTACAACATCTCCTCTCAACCCCCTCTCCACATTTCCCATACTCATGCTCTCCTCCGCACTTCCCACATCTTAATTTCCCTTTGCAAACATTTGCTATATGACCATACCTTTGGCATTTATAGCATCGAGTTGGTGGAGGGATGTACTCCCGCACCCTGAAACTCAAATAGCCCACCATTACTTTATCTGGCAACACTTGCTCCTTGAACTCCAAAAGTACTGTAGTGCTATCTACTTTCTCTCCATTATGGTTTGCTTTAAGTCTTTTTATGTCCACTACAGTTCCTCCCTTAATGTTCTTTTTAAGATCGTCCAATTTTTCCCCAATCGGAATACCTGTGATCACTCCCTTTGTTCTTATACCTACAAAGCTTCGTACCTCGCTCACTTCTTTCTTACACACCAACTGTAATCTCATAGCCTTCTCTCTTTGCTCAATGTTCCTGCATTTAATTAATAATCTGCCATCCCGTAACACTTTTGCCATTTCTATGTCTCCTACAGCCTTTTTCAATCCACTCGTCAATGTAAACAAACCAACTTCGTTTATATCATGCCCCTCTTTAAATTTAACGACTACTTTCAAATCATCTTCCTGATTTACCTTCCTTCTCACATCTCTACCTACTTCATCAGATACATCTTCAATACTCCTCTTCGATGGTCTTTTCCCCATTCCCTCAGTCCCATTAAACCTAGTATTGTTTCCTGCTCTCCCTCTGCCGTGTACATAACCTTGATTTTTCCTATCTTCTAGATCTTTTAACCAATCCCCACTCTCATCATCATCCTCCATTATACTATCCAGACCAGTCACAAATCAGATTATGCCAAACCTCCGCTTGAGACTGTTATGGAACCTGTGATCCTGACACGTTCCAGCCTCCGGTCGTTGTCAAAAATCCACTCTGACCATTCCTTTGGCACAAGTCTGCTGTATATACATTTACACCTCCTAACTCGTTGATTGGGTTGATTAACTGAATGTGCTCCACTTGTGTTTAATTAGGGTTAATTATCTGAACGTGCTCCCCCTGAACTTTGTTAATAAAACATAATTTCTTAATATGCCAAATATGGTAGGGGTTGATCTTTGAGTGATTTGATTGGATGGAAAGGACATCATGGTTAATGAGTCTGCTTAATCTTGTGTATAAATATGAGGCTTCTTCCTTCATAAACTTGAGAATGCTGTGATACCACACTGTCTCTGCTTTATCATTTGCTGCAGATTGTCTACCTAAAAATTAATCTAACTGTCAGTATTCAGGCCAGTGCTGTAGCAATGCATCACTTCTTTTCCATGATGTTTTCACTGATAGCCATTATTGGGCATGTGAGCGGTCAGTCTGAGCGACCGTACAGATCTGAGCTGAAGGTGACGAACGGAAGGACTTGGGGAAAGTGGGGGGGAAAGCAGTTTTGTCCAAGTGGAAAGTACGCCGCAGGGTTTAATCTAAAGGTAAGTTGTGCATTGACTCTATTTAGCTCAAAATAGATCAAAACTGGAGTTGCTGTTTGTCACTTAATTCCAGGTTTCTCCAGGGAACTGCACCAGTTTAAGATTTTTAAAGTGTCTGTAATACTAAAGAGCATGAAGATAAATGTTACTATGGGTTTGTTTAGAGTTTACTCTTTCAAATGAAAGATTGTCTTGTTGTTTTAAGGTGGAAGGACCAGATGGTGATGATACAGCGCTCAATGGGATTCTTCTTTACTGTGTCGATCGGTCCAAAGACCTTCAGTCTAGAGGACTTTCGGACCACATTGAATCCAACGTAGCAAAGTAATGGACTCAGATTATTACCAATTCTTGCATTAAGTAGAGTAAACTGAGGATTTTTCTTGAGAATAATTGATTTGATTGGGCAATTGTTTTCTTCAGATGGGGTGTGTGGGGAATAGACCAATGGTGTCCTTCTGGATACTTGACGGCTTTCCAGCTGAAAGTTGAATCTTCCCAAGGAGATGAAGATGATACGGCCGCAAACAACATCAAGTGAGTGTGTGGTGCTATAAGTTATAACATCTCTTACCCAGTGTATACCTCTAACACCATCTCTTACCCATCCTGGTTTTATTTAGCTATTTAAGGACTCAGTTTTCACCATCAATAGTTTAGTTAATATCACACTCGCAGTCGTGCTGCTGTTCGAGATTGTGATTGCTGTAGGTGATCATGTGACTGACATTTAATCCAACTGCACAATTACATATTTTATCATATTGTCACATCTGATATATATATATATTTTCAGGTTCAAATGCAGTGGAGGTAATGTTCTGGAGGGTTCCCCCCCACCCCTTAAACGCTGGGGCAACTGGGGCGATTGGGGCGACTGGAGTCCAACATGTCTTGGAAGAGGAATCTGTGGCATACAGACCCGTGTAGAAGAGCCACAGGGAACTGGAGACGACACCGCTCTCAATGACGTGATCATGTTCTGCTGTGATTAAGGTGACGTGATCTCAATCAAACTCAGACACACACTGCACATCAACTAAATCTGTTTATTCTTTCAGGTGCAGGAGGATGACAGCAAGAACAGCAAGGTCAAATGTATTGTAATTATTGATCATACAATGATAAACTAACATAAACCATGTCTTACAACAGTTTTGTATGTAATTCTTTAAAGCCAGCCGGTCATTATCACAAAAAATAAAGCTTATCTGGATGATCAGGACATTTGCACCCCGCTTATTGGAGTTGAATTTTTTTTTTTTTTTTTTGTAGGTTGTTTCTTCTGAAGACTCCTGAACTTCTGCTGAAACGGACGTCAAATATCAGCAATAAAGACTTTCTAAACAGAACCTTGTAGTTTCACATTGTTTTGCACAACACTTTACATCAGATTGTTCATTACATTAGTGCATGTGGCAGATTGTCCAAAGTGACTTGTATTGCATTCAGAGTAATTGTCTTATCCGTTCATGTGTTCCCTGAGAATGACCGACATACTCTACAGGAACACTACATTAAACTGTAATATTGTCAGTCCTGTTACCCTAAACTTTTTGCCTTTCAAAAGATATAAATGTGTTTCAGATGAAACGGCACAATGCATATTCAGAAAGTGATTTGACGCAAAACAAATTCAAACCTCACTTTATTTGAGAAGATTGTAAACTCACTTTTGCAGCAAATATCATAAATGGTGCCAGAATCAAGAACTTCTCAATCAGTAATCAAATACTTTTATAATCTGAGTTTTTATGTTTGGATGGGTGTTGTATTATGTTTCAGTTCTGTGCCTCAGTTTTCTTTGTTTCAGATAATCTCCTAGGCAAGTTAAAAAAAAGGTGAACAATTTAAACCATTCAGTTTCAAATTCAGTGTCTGTTCTACTTTGCGTTTTAAGTTAGTTGTCCTGTTTCTGAGATTCTTTTAGTTTTTTATAAAAAAGTAAACGGTTGAAAGGGGTGTGACTGTTATTATATAACCGTGAGACTGGCGGTTATAGTTGAACACCGTAATTAGAACTCTATAACCGCCAAAACCGTGTTAAAATATTTTTCATTGCTTTGTGCAGACTCTTCTGTAGATGTGGACTCCTGCAACTCGTATTGCATTCAGAAATAATAGCTAGGGCCTACTCAAGTGTAAATTAAGTAAAGTTATTTATGCACTTAAAGATGCCTGAGAGGGTTTCAGTGAAGGTGTTGCTGCTCCTGGCTGTGGGTCTGAGGAAGAGCTGAACACAGGGATGCCCTCTACAAGGTTCACATTTAACCCAAGGGCCAGCTCTTCTGCCTGGGTATAATGTGGGGGTGCAGGACCACCACCTGTTTGTTTTTCTTTTCTTTTTATTTCTCAGCCTTTTTCTTGGTTGCTTTTATAACAGCCAAACATTTATTAACAGTGAGATTAGTATTAGTAGTAGTAGTAGTAGGCCTAGTACAAATTACTTCACTTTTACTTGTTCCCATGTTCTAGTAGTGGGTGGTGACTCTGACATTACAATGAACAAAGTTAATTATTTAGAAATTATTAAAATATATATATATATATATATATATATATATATATATATACTGTAATAAGTGATAAAAACATCTAACTACAAACTTAATTTGTCTGCTACGTTTTGCCAGCCCTCTCTCCTGGCTTTTGCACACTTTGAGGTGTTCCCTGGCGTTTTAATTAAGTTTTCAAATTCAGCATATCCTTCTAATAACTCTATATAATAGCAATAACTCTTGCTCTTCTGTGGAGAAAAAAAACTGAGCGCGCTCTTTGGCCACGGTGATCAGCCAATAGCAGCGTTGCTGATCAATGTTTCTACTATCGATACATTTTAACCCAGCGCACGAACGCGCAATTATCTCAGAACTCAATCCAGCTATACTAACCATAACCGGCAGGAGTGTTCGAAGAATCCAATTAGCCGGATCATGATGAGCACGATGATATTATCTTGGATGTCTCGTTTGATCTCGGATGTTTTAAGCAACGTACGAATAACGGGCCCCTGAGGAAGTGAAACCCAAGTGAAAGACAACAAGGCCAGGGGTCTCATTTATAAAACTGTGCGTAATCCTCACTAAGGCCCAGTCCCAAATGGCACACTTCATGCGGACTTTCGGTCTCGTGGAATTAAATTGCGCTGTGCTCGCCGAGTCTACGAGTCCATGGTCGTCCCATTTAGCATTTTAACGCTTTAAAGTGTGCTCAGCAGCGCCCCCTTTGTACCCTTGAAGCGGTCTTCCGCGAAGCCCGCATAGATGCAGGCTCCACGTACTTTAACTACCCAGGAATCTGTAACAACATTAGGTATTACATTAACATTAGCTCAATGATATATAGGGAATTTGAATAATTAATCATGAATATGATTAATATATTGCATATTACAGTTAAAATATCGAAGTTGAAAATAGATAGATTGTACATATGAATGATCAATCACAACAAGTTATAATTCCTCATTCATATATCAATGGTCCCTTTCCAAATCGATTATATGAGATAACCTTTAATGGAATTAATTTAGCTATCAAACCGTTTGTCCAGCAAACGGCCGTAAGATTAACTTATCAACTTCTCAACAAGGTTATCCCTTCTTATAAACTCCAAGAAATATCAATCTTCTGGCCGTGAACATTAATTTTCCTGTGTTTATAAAATTAAACTACTCAAAGTAGTCAATAATAAAAGCTTTTGTAGCTAGGACCAACATTTCATTGACTTTGTAAAATGAGCATCTCAAAATCAATCAAGAATATGGTTTTAATAAAATGAAACTACGGATACAGAATTCTACATTTAAACATGGGATACATGTATGTACAGTAAGCAAAACTAATAAGACAAACGAATAACAAACTGGAGTGAGAGAGAGACATTGAGTGAGAGAGAGAGATTGAGTGAGAGAGAGAGAGATTGAGAGAGAGATGGCAGTATGGCAAAAATCACAGACAGAATGAACCTTGAGAGACACTAAGGAATGAAATCACATTAAAAGTTCCATAAAACTAATACTTGCACAATGGTTCTCTTTGAGTTGCTGAGGAAAGCCGCGTCTTGCGTGTGTGTGTGTCCTTAAGAGCGGGTGCGTGCTTTCTCGTCTCTTCCGGGCGAGTGCGGTCGCGGTAGGTTCAAAAAGTCTCTTTAAGATTGAAGTTGCCGATTTCGTTCATTTCACTGAAACTGAACGTAAGAAAAAGTCCGAAGACGAAAATAAAGAAAGATTAAAGAAAAAGAAGAAACACGGTGTGAAGCTCCCTAAGGAGCCATGGAACCGGAAACCTCTCACAGGGAAAAAGCTCTCTGAGGAACTTCCTGGGGTCAGTCTTTTTATGGAAAGACTGGGTCACACCCCTGTCAGAGAATCTGACGATGTAAGTTTAATGTTCAAAGTTCGTGTTGTGTGCGTAACTGTGTGTGTGTGCGAATTCATTCGGAGTCACATGTCCTTTCGGTCACATGTAGTAAACAGGTCATTCCTTTGTTTATTCATTAGAGAAAAACGCTGCGTGGCAAAATCAGAGTCAATGATTTGATCAAGTCCCAAACACTATTCCTTTGATTTGTCAATCACAGTAAGACAGAGCTGTGTTTGATTAACTAGCTTCCAGTGATTTACTCAAGAAGAAATGAGCTGTGTTAGCAGATCAGGATTTTGCTGATTCCAAACATCTGCCAGACACCCTGCCAATGTCGTTACAGTCCCCCTTTTCGTCGGATGACGTCCCTGTGTGGACATCATCGGAGGACAATCATCACGACGGCTGATGGCAGGTGACTCATGATGGTAGGATATCAGGTGGACCAGGCTGGTAAGGCGGCAGGTGGAGCTAAGAGCTTAGGATTCAGCTCGCTGCGGTTGGGCGTGGTCTCTGACTTGGCACCCCCTTTCCGGGGATTCCGTCTGAAATCTTAAGACACAGCTTTCGTGAGCTTGACTGTATCGCATCTCGTTGAGTCTTCTTTGCAGAGTGAAGGCCAAACCTAGTGTCAGAGTGTGGCCGATTACCATAGAGATGCACCGCGCAAAGTCATTCAGTGGCATGTTGAGAGGGGTACCTCTCCGGGCTGTCTGGGCTTGAGTCTCTTGGTGATGGGGGTCGGCTATTTCTGGGTCGCCGGCTGCCTTCCCAGAATCTTTCAGAGCGCTCGCTCTGGTGCCTTGAACGAGCACCATCACGGTTGTGCTGCCCTCTGCTGGCCTGGAATGGTCTTGACTCTCTGTAAACTGGGCTATGGTGTTGTGGGGTGCCCTCTAGAGGCAGCTCTGAGTAGTGTTCAGAGACAGAGTAGATTGTGGGGTTTTTCAAAGTCTTTTCGGACACAGTCTTTTGCTTGGTGTACGCTTTGTGGGCCAATTCTCTTAGCTGTTGGGTAGACATGCTACGGGGACAGGCCAGGATGCCTAGGTGATGACTCACTGTGGGGTGCAGATTTCGGAGAGACAAAGTTCTGAAGTTGGAATCATCCTCCATGCCGGGCTGATTCTGGGCTCCGAAGTAGGCTTGCCGGAGTCTGGCGTAGTAGGTCTGTGTGGGCTCCATTCGGGCCTGCTTGAGGTCCATGGCTGTGATTAGTCCGTGGTCTGATTCTGGATCAGAGAATTCCTTAATGAAGGCCTGCCGCAACTGCTGGTAGTCCGACTTGACTGTCTCTGGTTGACGGTCGAGGAAGCTGCGCGCATCACGACTAGACGTGATTCTGAGCAGGTACAATCTGTCCCACGGTGTTACGTTGGGAACAGTGTGCAAGTGAAAGTCTATGTCTTGCAGGTAGGCGTGCACATCATGGCCTCCTGCAGGGTTTGGAGTGAACATGGGGATGTTTCGGGCCAGTTTGTCAAGTTCTTTGGGGGCCATGCCGTGGTTAGCGGCAGGGGTTCTCTGGTAGCTGGCTGGTGACATACTGAACAGTGGGCTTTCAACCCCCTTTTCAACCTTGAGTTCGTGGCTGAAAGGTGCGGACTGGCTGGTAAGGGGAAATTTTGTGGTGTGTGTTTCCCCTTCCCGGTCATGCTGCAGTCTATAAGAGTGTTTCAACTCTCTGTGAAGAAGGTCAAGCTCGTCTTTGAGATCGTGTCTCTGTTGAGTGAGATTATGGATTTCAGCTCGGGCCGTGTGTAAGTGTTTTTCAAAGGCCTTTGCCTTAGTGTCTTTCTCTTTTAGTTCAGTCTTTGCTCTCTCTAGGAGAGCCTCACCACGTCAGAGTTTCTTGTCGAGTTCCTCTCTGGTTTCGTTCTCCGACTGTTCTCTTTCGTCTGTCTCTAGACGAAGGTTTTCCAGGGCATTTTGAAGTCTTTCTACTTCTTCCTGTAGCTCTGGGTTTGCTGCATACTCTGTCCCACGCTGGTCGTGGGTCTCGCGGAGTAGCTGATCTAGACGACTCTGGGTTCGGGCCTGATCCTTCCGGGCCTCCTCCACTTGAAGCTTTGGCGCTGCTGCTTGCTGCTCCAGGTCGCTGTTGCTCCTTTCGCTGAGCCTTGCCTGGGCGACGAGGTTGTGTGCGATGCTTCCGACGATTCTGGCCCAGTCTTTGTGTTTGTAGCTCTGGGTTGGATCGTGGGCCGTGAGTCTGTCCAAGTCGGCGTCCCACTGCTCTTGGCTCGGGGGCTCTGAGTCACCGGCATCCTGGGGCAGGAAGGTGGTTGTCATGGCTCTCAACCACGTCTCGAGGTTGTCCCAGTGGGATGCGGGACTGGATGCACGGGACATAATGGCTCACTATTGACGAGAGAAACACAGCACACACACAAAGAGGCCAAAATGCAAGTTTGTTCTAAGGTTAACGAATTATGCTAATACGGGCTATGCCGTCTATGAGAATTTTGGCTAACTGATGCAGACAGTTAGATTGGGACAATTTGCTCCGGTCGGCGCAGGGCCTAAACAAAGATTTTGACAGGGCGTCAGCCTAGTGGGTCACGTGGTGACGCTAGCTGCTTGGTGGTTGATCTGTTATCTAGCTCTCCTTGGTGTCTCTCGTAGGTTCTGTCTCTAGGTGAAATGAAATAAACAAATCACAACAGAATAAAGGATAGAAAAGATCAAAGTGAAACAAAACACTTGAAATAAGATAAACTGTACTAACACGGTATGTGTTAGGGAGAATAAGGAAGCCTAAGCCTGCTGCTAGGTCTAAGATAGGGCCAACAGGTGAGTGGGGGCTATCGGGAAACCTAGGAAGATGGTGTGGCTTATAGTAAGTGGAATGGGTTCTACTAAATAATAATAAAACAAAAGGAAATTATGATAATGATGGTAATTATCAAAATAACCTAAAAAGAGAATAAAAATAAAAATAGAAAGAGACAGGATGGACCATGGGAGAAGAAACAGGCCGCAGTAGTGGGCTTTCACCACAAGGAGGCGTGCTCCCTCAGTGGCAGTCCATCTGACTGAACAGACAAACTTAATTCAAATTAAATTCAACGAAGTTGAAATTAAATTTAAATAAGCATGAAGGGAAATGTAACAATCAGAATGATATCCTATAATAATTAACGATAACAGTAAAGTATCATCAATTATTATACAATAATCAAAAGAGAAAAGTAGAAATTAAAACCATTCACAACAGAATTGAAAAGAGAGAAAAGAGAGCTGAGTGAACTGACTTAGCGGGAGGCGGCCATTAGGTGTCGGAGTTCCTTCAATGGCTGGGCTGGGATTTAATTTAAGTTTTAATTCAAATTTTGTTTGAACCAAACTCAAAGTAAATGTACCAGTCAAAATCAGGAAAATTGTCTAACACGAAATAATATTCGCACAAGCAAAGCTGTGAATGCAAATAATTATTGAGAATTTAGATTGGCTAATTCACTGGTCATGTGGAATTTAGCAGTAAGAGAGCATTATCTGAAACAGCCACGAGATGGCGTAATTGCGCTCATGCGAGCTGAAGTCAGAAGGCGGGGCGTAATTTGAGACTTCTAACCGCCCTCTAGTGTTTAGTCAGCGGAATTACAACCACTTTTTACTGTGATTCAATAGCTAAGAGCTTTCAGCTCGCGTCACGCGCTGATTTTCTGGAATAACTCACAAATAAACGAACAAAGGTTTTAGGACCTTTGCGGTGCTAAATGGCACGAGCGTGTAGCAGGATTTATTCGCTGCAAAAACACCCAAATGTGAACAACAGGAATTTTCCGTCTGTTGGTTCGACTCCCATACACATTAAAAATATAGCACTTATTCAAAATGTATTAGGTTTAGATTGGTTAGCTAAGCCAATTTCAGACCAGGAGTTTATCGTTTTCTAACGACTATAATATCGGGCCTTTCTACTACTGAAAAGAGGAATCTCGCTCTGATCAGATTTACGTCTCGCACTAAAAAAGAGATTTCTTCGTCTTTAATAGGCGGTTTTATTAAAAATATTAAAATGTCAGGCCTTTCTACTACTGAAAAGAGGAATCTCGCTCTGATCAGATTTACGTCTCGCACTAAAAAAGAGATTTCTTCGTCTTTAATAGGCGGTTTTATTAAAAATATTAAAATGTCAGGCCTTTCTACTACTGAAAAGAGGAATCTCGCTCTGATCAGATTTACGTCTCGCACTAAAAAAGAGATTTCTTCGTCTTTAATAGGCGGTTTTATTAAACATATTAAAATGTCAGGCCTTTCTACTACTGAAAAGAGGAATCTCGCTCTGATCAGATTTACGTCTCGCACTAAAAAAAGAGATTTCTTCGTCTTTAATAGGCGGTTTTATTAAACATATTAAAATGTCAGGCCTTTCTACTACTGAAAAGAGGAATCTCGCTCTGATCAGATTTACGTCTCGCACTAAAAAAGAGATTTCTTCGTCTTTAATAGGCGGTTTTATTAAAAATATTAAAATGTATCACCTGTAGAGGGATTTCTGCATCTCTTAACAGGACATTTGTAATATTAATACTGCAGTGTACTCAGCATTTAACAGTGATAAAAAATGTCTATGCATATTTTAGCAGCTGTTCAAATGTAACGTTACTGACTGACATCGGCTTTTTGCCTCAGTCCGTTAGGAGTGAGTTCGCGTTTTGCGACTTCTCACAATTTCATCATTTCAAAACGCGTGTGCACAAAATTATTAATAACCATATAAACAGATTGAAACTGAATTTGCTCATTAAACAAAGTTTGAAATGCCCGCATTCTCCACCAAACTGTAACAACATTAGGTATTACATTAACATTAGCTCAATGATATATAGGGAATTTGAATAATTAATCATGAATATGATTAATATATTGCATATTACAGTTAAAATATCGAAGTTGAAAATAGATAGATTGTACATATGAATGATCAATCACAACAAGTTATAATTCCTCATTCATATATCAATGGTCCCTTTCCAAATCGATTATATGAGATAACCTTTAATGGAATTAATTTAGCTATCAAACCGTTTGTCCAGCAAACGGCCGTAAGATTAACTTATCAACTTCTCAACAAGGTTATCCCTTCTTATAAACTCCAAGAAATATCAATCTTCTGGCCGTGAACATTAATTTTCCTGTGTTTATAAAATTAAACTACTCAAAGTAGTCAATAATAAAAGCTTTTGTAGCTAGGACCAACATTTCATTGACTTTGTAAAATGAGCATCTCAAAATCAATCAAGAATATGGTTTTAATAAAATGAAACTACGGATACAGAATTCTACATTTAAACATGGGATACATGTATGTACAGTAAGCAAAACTAATAAGACAAACGAATAACAAACTGGAGTGAGAGAGAGACATTGAGTGAGAGAGAGAGATTGAGTGAGAGAGAGAGAGATTGAGAGAGAGATGGCAGTATGGCAAAAATCACAGACAGAATGAACCTTGAGAGACACTAAGGAATGAAATCACATTAAAAGTTCCATAAAACTAATACTTGCACAATGGTTCTCTTTGAGTTGCTGAGGAAAGCCGCGTCTTGCGTGTGTGTGTGTCCTTAAGAGCGGGTGCGTGCTTTCTCGTCTCTTCCGGGCGAGTGCGGTCGCGGTAGGTTCAAAAAGTCTCTTTAAGATTGAAGTTGCCGATTTCGTTCATTTCACTGAAACTGAACGTAAGAAAAAGTCCGAAGACGAAAATAAAGAAAGATTAAAGAAAAAGAAGAAACACGGTGTGAAGCTCCCTAAGGAGCCATGGAACCGGAAACCTCTCACAGGGAAAAAGCTCTCTGAGGAACTTCCTGGGGTCAGTCTTTTTATGGAAAGACTGGGTCACACCACTGTCAGAGAATCTGACGATGTAAGTTTAATGTTCAAAGTTCGTGTTGTGTGCGTAACTGTGTGTGTGTGCGAATTCATTCGGAGTCACATGTCCTTTCGGTCACATGTAGTAAATAGTGTTGCTTTCGTCAACGAAAATTATGACGAAATATCGTCGTCAACGAAACTTTTTCACGTGACGAAAACGAGACGAGACGCAACGTAAATGCTGGTCATGTGACGATGACTATAATTAAATGTATAATGTAATATCGTTGACGAATAAAAACGAGACTAAATGTGGTTTACAAAATAAAAACTAAGCTAAAATGTCTCTTCATTTTCGTTGACCAAAACGAGACGAGACGAAATGTTATTTAACGTTATTTCGTCTCGTTTACTTGCGTTATTACCGGTATGCAGCATTTCTGTTTCCTGTGTTTCACTTCAGAGGCTGCATCAGATCGCACTGCGCAGACGCAGGCGACATCACATCCTCAAGCCCCACTCGCGGCATTATTTAGAAGATGCAGCTGCGTGAGTTACGGCTGTTTCACACATACTCCGTGTGTAGTGCGTATGCGGTGCGGTGTGTATGCAGGAGCAGCTCGAGTTGTGTTTTCACATGTGCTGCGTTTGCAGTGCGCAGCTGATCTACGGCTGTAATACCACAATCACAACATTTATTCTCTATTTTTTATTTCAAATCAATATTTCTAGCCTACATCCGTTATGTCGCGTTGTTGAGGTAGGCTACTGTGTAGATCTCTGCTCTGCTGTTATGCACGCACTGCTCCCGCGTGCGGTGTGAGCGCTCTAACCTAACGGGTGCGGGAAAAAATACACACCGCAAACGGAGTAGGCTATGTGTGAAACAGGCGTTAGCATAAACGACAACAAACGCAGTTAAGTCTGACACAGAGAAAGGGATTCGTCTTTGGGAGAAAAAGAAGAAATGACATTTGGAAAAACTTTAATGTCATCGTGTGTAGGCAACATGTTTGGTTGGTAAAATAAATATGTTCTAAATTCATATCAGAGCGTCTTCTGTGTCTGGAATAGCATTCTTGAGTCTATAAGGTAACAATAATATAATAAGATAGACTAACAATAATAAGATAAGATTTTTTGAAATGGGTGTGGCTAAAAGAAAATGTTGGTTTCGTCTACTACTAGGTATACATATTGACTGGGTTAAATAGAATTGCATTACTAAAATGAGACTAAAATACAATTTTCATGGACTAAAACTAGACTATGTCTTTCGTCGACTAAAACTAGACAAAAATGTCATCAGTTTCCGTCGACTAAAACTAGACTAAAATGTCATCAGTTTTCGTCGACTAAAACTAGACTAGACTAAAAAGAGTATGAACGTGACTAAAACTAATAAAAACTAAAATGACAGCTTGACACAAAGACTAGACTAAAACTAAAATTAAAACAGGCCGCCAAAAACAACACTAGTAGTAAACAGGTCATTCCTTTGTTTATTCATTAGAGAAAAACGCTGCGTGGCAAAATCAGAGTCAATGATTTTATCAAGTCCCAAACACTATTCCTTTGATTTGTCAATCACAGTAAGACAGAGCTGTGTTTGATTAACTAGCTTCCAGTGATTTACTCAAGAAGAAATGAGCTGTGTTAGCAGATCAGGATTTTGCTGATTCCAAACATCTGCCAGACACCCTGCCAATGTCGTTACAAATCCTTGCAAATCATGCCAATCATCAAGTATCATTATGGTTTTTATTACATAGGCGTACATTGCGTGCATTATGATTCATTACATAAATAGTTCTTACCGAATGTCATGGCTTTACTGAGTCATATAAACGTAGTATGAATATTGAAACCTATTTTAATTTTGTGTTAAAATTGAACATTATGTATGATTATGTACAACTGTATTTATCATTTACATAACCATGACATCTATTCTAATGTCCAGGTGGCATATACAATTATAGAACTGTAAAAGCAGGCTGTGTAGTTCACATGGACTTAAGATTTGGGAAAATAAAATAAATCTTTTTTCGATGCTAAAGACTGGAATTTTTTTTAATGATATTTGTGATATTTTTCTAATAAAGGGACTGATGAGATAAGCTTTAAGTTTATTCAGCTCCGTATGGAGAGGGATAAGGCTTTCACAGGCATGAGGAACGAGTTCCTGTTTCCGGTGTGATGATCGAGTCTGTCCCAAAATTATCTCTCAATGCGCCCTCGCGGACTCGCGCTAAGGGCCCTATAGGTCTGCACTACATGATGTCACCGAAGTGTGGACTCTGAGGAAGTCCACAAGTCCGGAGTCTGCCATTTGGGACAGGGCCTAAAAGTGTACGTGCGTCCGAAAGCCACTTTATAAATCTTTATAAATCCCAGTGAGCGGAAGTTTGTGCGCACATGCGTCTCCACCCCGAAACAACCACATATGGAGCTTAAAAACGCCTAGTTTTACTATGCATATCCTCATCTGCATATCATCTGCATATGATTATTCATCCACCTGATAACATGTTTAACGGTACAAGACATTTGGAGAATATGAAATACGGATGTGCCGTCACATTAGTTACTTTAATAAAAACTTATTTAGTAGCCTATATCCTTGCCTTGTTTTTGAATAAATAAATAAAATAGTCTACATTTCATCTTTTTTTCACTGGCCAAAGAATATTTTTAATTGATTTATATTTTTAATGGAAACAGATAGACCTTGTTGTGCATTATTTGCACGGAACTATTTTCTCAGACAATCTGCTATTATCATGAAGCAATTAATCTCTGTAGTTAAAACATTAAAACACAGCATGCCAGAGGAAAAGTGTTTGAAAGAATTGCATCCACAACAAATATTTATATTTATTGAATATAAAATATGTTGTAACTTCTCAGTAATGATTTCATGTAATTTAAGTGTCTAACTCCATTAATCAGAATGGCATATTTAACCTGAATGTTTATATCAGAAGTAAAAAAGTATTTTATATTTAAACTGTTATTGTGAACATATTTCACAGAACACTGTATTTATGATTATAATGAAGATTTACGGTTTTAGATAGGCTGCCTCAGTTTCACTAAACGGCCCAACGCGCTCGCTGGCGCGGACATTTAGAAAAGGGATAGATGTTTGCTTCATGTGATAGCCTTGGTGAGTGAAATTATATTTGTATTATCTTTCTGTATACTGTATGTATAATTTTCTTTAGATTTTCGGTCTAAAAGTGACCAAAAAGATATTTTGCTCCAGCTCACCATCGGTGTCGCCAAACTGCTCCGTCTCTAAAACGTGCGTACGGCTCAGTGTTTGCTTAAAGGTGCGCACATTCTCCCGTCAAGTTTTTTTTTTATATAGATCACAACCTTTGCGTGGAAACTGGCGTACGTACGTTTCCAGCCCCGTTTTGTGCGTACGCACGCTTTATAAATGAGACCCCAGAAGTTGACCATTCCTTTGGCACAAATCTGCTGTATATACATTTACACCTCCTAACTCGTTGATTGGGTTGATTATCTGAATGTGCTCCACTTGTGTTTAATTAGGGTTAATTATCTGAACGTGCTCCTCCTGAACTTTGTTAATAAAACATAATTTCTTAATATGCCAAATATGGTAGGGGTTGATCTTTGAGTGATTTGATTGGATGGAAAGGACATCATGGTTAATGATTCTGCTTAATCTTGTGTATAAATATGAGGCTTCTTCCTTCATAAACTTGAGAATGCTGTGATACCACACTGTCTCTGCTTTATCATTTGCTGCAGATTGTCTACCTAAAAATTAATTTAACTCTCAGTTTTCAGGCCAGTGCTGTAGCAATGCATCACTTCTTTTCCATGATGTTTTCACTGATAGCCATTATTGGGCATGTGAGCGGTCAGTCTGAGCGACCGTACAGATCTGAGCTGAAGGTGACGAACGGAAGGACTTGGGGAAAGTGGGGGGGAAAGCAGTTTTGTCCAAGTGGAAAGTACGCCGCAGGGTTTAATCTAAAGGTAAGTTGTGCATTAACTCTATTTAGCTCAAAATAGATCAAAACTGGAGTTGCTGTTTGTCACTTAATTCCAGGTTTCTCCAGGGAACTGCACCAGTTTAAGATTTTTAAAGTGTCTGTAATCCTAAAGAGCATGAAGATAAATGTTACTATGGGTTTGTTTAGAGTTTACTCTTTCAAATGAAAGATTGTCTTGTTGTTTTAAGGTGGAAGGACCAGATGGTGATGACAGCGCTCAATGGGATTCGTCTTTACTGTGTCGATCGGTCCAAAAACCTTCAGTCTAGAGGACTTTCGGACCACATTGAATCCAACGTAGCAAAGTAATGGACTCAGATTATTACCAATTCTTGCATTAAGTAGAGTAAACTGAGGATTTCTTGAAAATAATAATTGATTTGATTGGAAAATTGTTTACTTCAGATGGGGTGTGTGGGAATAGACCAAAGGTGTCCCTCTGGATACTTGATGGCTTTCCAGCTGAAAGTTCAATCTTCCCAAGGAGATGAGGATGATACGGCCGCAAACAACATCAAGTGAGTGTGTGGTGCGGGTAAAAATGCCGGTAAAAATTCGTTTTGGCGGGTGTTAATAATAACTTACTATAGCCAGTTTGGCCGGTGATGCATAAGGTTCTGTTCTCGGTCATTTATCCCCCTGGCAGTACTTCCTACATTTCCCATGAACACTGTGCCGTAATGCTACGTGATGACGTTTCATACGCCCATTGGCTGCGCGCAGTTTGCAGTGAAACCAGCGCGAGAAATGATCATGGAAACGAACGGAGCATCCACCAGAAAACACAAGGAAGACGAAGAACGAACGGAGCCAGAGCAGGGAGCATAGACTGAAAGAGAGGGACAAAGTAAAGTAAAAAGTTAAGATTAAACTAAATGCGGCAGTGGTTGGGACAGACTTCTGGGTTTAAATTTAAATGTTGTTTAACAAGAGATAGGATACGTTATTTTTTTTTAAGTTTAAGGTTTTTGTCATTATTTCTGAACAAGCTTATAGGCTATATTAGGCAATATACACAACAAGCTTACTATATCTCTTAAGGTTTTCTTTTAGTTGAAAACATTAAACAATATGACAAAAAATATAAACAAAAGCATTTAAGCTCAAGCAGCGTGGACGGGGAAAAAACGCAACAAAAAAACAAAGCAGACGCGCAATTATCTTACAGAACGTGCATACTCGAGTCAGTATATGATTATCGTGTTTATATTGTTTCACGTTCAAGTTGAGAAAAAAATATATCATGCTCGAGTGAGAAAACGCGCTGCGTTGACAGACGTTGCAGAGACGCGCGCGTGTGTTTGTGTGCAAAGTGACAGCACTTTGCGTTTTCTGTGCTTAAACCTGTCTCCCTCAAAATCATTTTGCTACCAGAAGTTCCCTTTCGTTCGTCACTCCGAGTTCCGTCGGATGACGACGAATGGGGTTTCGCATAGAAAGCCTATCAACTTCGAGTATACAAAACGAGCCAATGGCAAAGAAATGCCACGGGTCTGCGGAATTTGCATGACGTAACTCCGCCCCACCTCGTGGGTATATAAGGAGGAAGTCCTGCAGCTAGCAGATATGTTTTTGCTTCGGAGCCAAGTTTATTTCTTCACTCCACAAGCCATCTCTGAATTGTCAGCTTTACAAACGAGTTCCTCAGTGTTGGTGTGACGGCGATCTACCGGCGAGCGTGCGCTTCCTGCTTATCTGTGCAGTGGTTTGCCAGAGAGTGTGTGTCTCCCCGGGCGCTTCGACACTTGAGTGTTTCTCTCACAAAAGAGCTTGCATGTGGCACGTCTTTTTAAAGACGGCTCGCCCGTGCATTTCTGGTTGCGGACTAGTATCGGACTCTGATGGGCACGAGTGTTGTCTAGTGTGTTTGGGCTTTGATCATGCTTGAACAGCGCTCGTGGGTGACTGATGTTCTCTCTGGGAATGTGATCATCGCGTCATTACGGTCGAGACTCAGTGAACTCGCAAGAGTGAGAGTCCCCTCTGCCACACCCCGATCTAATGCCCCCCCGAGGGGTGCTACTTCGGCTGGTGGCCAGGGTGATCTGAGGGCTACGGTTTGGCATAGGCGCCGACTATCTGTCCACGCGCCAAACCCCCCTGCATGACGGTGCCCGCTAGCGAACTAATGATTCCACGAGTCTACCCAAAAAAAAAAAAAAAATGGGTGGCCCGTGTGTTTTCATTTGAAGCTACAGAGGATGATGCTGTGTCTGTAGCAGCATCACTAGGTGGCCATGCTTTCCTGGGACGATTGATTTTTGGGTGAGGCCACCGACCCGCGTCCACGGCAATCCCCAATACCTTTCCTCCTGGACGTGCATGATGAGATCTCGAAGTCCTGGAAGACCCCTGGTCTTCTCACGACCGCTCGTTGGTCTCATCCGCCTTTCCTCCCCTCACGGGCCGCTGCCCATGGGTACACTGGGGTCCCCCCGGTTGAACGCTCTGTTGCGATGCTACTGTGTCCTCAGAGTGCTTCCCGGCGCAATCCTAAGCACCCGTCCGAAGCCTGTAGTTCTTTTCGTCTACACTAATCTGTGGCGAAATCCTATAGTGCCTTAGGACAGGCAGCCGCCTCACTGCTTCCCATGACCGTTCTGCTGGTCTCCTGACCCAGATGCTCATGGACGTGCATGAGGGCGGGACTGACCCGACGCTCTTCAGTGAGCTGCGCGCCGCCACTGACCTTGCTCTCTGAGCGACGAAAGTGGCCGTACGCTCTCGGAGTCAGGTGATGTTCACCAGTCTGAGGCTGACCGGTTTGATGTGCAGGATGTCCAGCGGACCCGTCTGCCCGACACCCCCATATCCCAGGTCGGCCTCTTCGGCGGTGCGGTTGAGTGCTACTGCCCAACAGTTCTCAACCGCTCGTGAGCAGACTGACGTTATTCTGGCCGACGGCCCCGCCGTCCGCAACGGATCCCTCAGTCTCCCCACCGCCGAAGGCGCCCTCCCACGGTTCCAACCCCCCCGTTCACCAGAATGGGCTGGCTCTGGAAGACCGTAGGGAAGGTGCCACAGCCCTCTCCAGCCCCGCCCCCCCGCTAAATGCCAGGTTAAGCGGCGCTTTTGAGATGGGCTGCTCAGAGATAAGTCTCAGTTCTTCCAGGAGTTGGTAGCAGGGCCACTCCTTTCCCCGGTGGAGGGCTGGGGAAAAATCCTCACTCAACAAGAACTGACTTCTCGTCTCTGAGCATACAGAGTTCTCGGACGACACAGAGTGCCGCCCACAAGCCACGCTCTCCTCGTCCCCCTCTGTCCCAGAGGCGGTTGACACGGCGGGTCGTCCACGGACCGCCTCAGCCCTGTCCCCCTCTGTCGCCAGACCCCCGACAGAGCACGCCCCCGTGGAACGCTGGTCCTTCCCTGGCCTCCTCTGTCCCAGCGCGGAGACTAACTGTGCCCCCACACCGGGCCGCTATGCCACCCACGTCCGGGCCAGTTACTCCGCTTCGCTGCCCCTCCGGGGGGACGCCTGTGGTAGAGCTTCCCCGTCTGTCCGCCGGGTCGCCTGCACCATCAGGTTCGGCTATGCGATTCAGTTCGCACGGTCTCCTCCCCGCTTCAGGGGAGTCCGCTCCACTTTGGTCGGTGGCAATGCCCCTATCATGAGAGCCGAGATTGCCACCCTGCTGGCGAAGGGTGCAATCGAGACTGTCCCTCCAGCCGAGATGAGGTCCGGCTTCTACAGCCCTTACTTCATTGTCCCCAAGAAAACCGGTGGGTTACGACCGTTCCTGGACTTGCACGTGCTGAATCGCTCCTTACACAGGATGCCGTTCAAGATGCTCACTGCCACGCATTTTCGAATGCGTGCGGCCCCAGGATTGGTCTGCAGCGATCGACCTGAAGGACGCCTACTTTCATGTCTCCATTCTTCCTCGACACAGACCGTTCCTCCGGTTTGCTTTCGAGGGGCGGGCATACCAGTACGCGGTTCTCCCTATCGGGCTAGCCCTGTCTCCTCGCGTCTTGGACGGGACCGAGGTAGGTTTGAGTACCCTACCACCTCCGGTGGTGGCTACCATCACTTCCGCTAGAGCGTCGTCCACGAGACACCTCTATGCGTTGAAGTGGAACCTCTTCGTCAGCTGGTGCTCTTCTCACCGAGAAGACCCCCGGAAATGCGATCAGCGTCGTGCTTTCCTTCCTTCAAGATGGGTTGGAGCGAAGGCTGTCTCCCTCCACCCTGAAAGTCTATGTTGCCGCTATCGCCGCACACCATGACTTCATAGAAGGTAAGTCTGTGGGAAATGCATGCATGACCTGGTCATCAGGTTCCTGAGAGGAGCCAGGAGATTACTCCTCCTCGCCGCCCTCTCGTTCCCTCCTGGGACCTCGCAGTGGTCTTAACTGCCCTGCAGCATGCTCCCTTGAGCCTTTGCAAACAGTGGAGCTCAAGCTCCTGTCAATGAAGACAGTGCTCCTGGTTGCATTGGCCTCTATTAAGAGGGTTGGGGACCTGCACGCATTCTCCGTTGACGAAGCGTGCCTGGAATTCGGGCCGGCTTACTCTCACGTGATCCTGAGACCCCGGCCTGGATACGTGCCCAAGGTTCCCACCACTCCCTTTCGGGACCAGGTGGTGAACCTGCAAGCGCTGCCCCCGGAGGAGGCAGACCCAGCCTTGGCACTGCTCTGTCCAGTACGTGCTCTCCGCACCTATGTAGACAGGACGCAGTGTTTCAGGACCTCAGACCAGCTCTTTGTCTGTTATGGTGGGAAGCTGAAGGGAAGAGCTCTCTCCAAGCAGAGGTTGTCTCACTGGATAGTGGACACCATTGCTTTGGCTTACCAGCAGCAAGGCCGACCGTGCCCCCTTGGTGTGACGGCCCACTCCACCCGGAGTGTGGCATCCTCTTGGGCGTTAGCGCATGGCGCCTCGCTAACAGACATCTGCAGAGCTGCAGGCTGGGCGACACCCAACACATTCGCCAGATTCTATATCTCCGAGTGGAGCCTGTGTCCTCTCGTGTACTCGCTTCAACCAGCCGGTACTAGGACCCGCTCAGGTGTCTTCGCTTGCTCGCCATTTCACTCCTCGGACTGGATACGTGCGATATTTCCTCAGGTGAGCTTCTCCGAAAGCCCTGAGTTCCTCCTGCACTCCTGACGTCGACCCAGTGTCTTTGAACCTGTGCGTCGGCTAGGTGCCTCCCGTGTGCATGGTCCCTCTACGGAGCTACCCCCACATGTGTATTCCCACTGTAAGCCTCTCTGAGCATGTGTCTTCCCTTGGCAAGCCACCTTGCCACTCCCTGGGGTTTAAAACTTTTCCACCTGCGGCTGGATACCCCAGTGTATTCCCCATATGCATCCTTCGGTCATATGTGTATTCGAAATTCCCCCCCCCCCCGTTGGGCTGGGTATATCCTGCATACTCCTCTATATCTTGGGATATGCTCCCCAGTGTACCTTGGTATTCCTGTGTTAAATAGGAGTCCCACTTGTCCAGTATGACAGGGATCTCAGATTTACGCAGGGCACTGGAAGACAGCTGTGAAGGTGGCGTGATTAGACTGGTAACCCCATTCGTCGTCATCCGACGGAACTCGGAGTGACGAACGAAAGGGAACGTCTCGGTTACGTATGTAACCCTCGTTCCCTGAGTGAGGGAACGGAGACGTTCCGTCTTCTTGCCACTTCCGCTGTATACCGCGGGGATCGCCTGAGCTCAGTCTTGGCTCCTCAGCGAAGAAACATATCTGCTAGCTGCAGGACTTCCTCCTTATATACCCACGAGGTGGGGCGGAGTTACGTCATGCAAATTCCGCAGACCCATGGCATTTCTTTGCCATTGGCTCGTTTTGTATACTCGAAGTTGATAGGCTTTCTATGCGAAACCCCATTCGTCGTCATCCGACGGAACGTCTCCGTTCCCTCACTCAGGGAACGAGGGTTACATACGTAACCGAGACGGTATCATCTCGTATCACGATTCCATCGGGGTACAGCTGCTTACCTGCAGTCGTTAATGCAGTGATGGATAGCTGCTTAATCAATCGACGGCTGTTTCTTTGGATTTCATGTGATTTCTCATTGTGGTGGTGATATTATGATAACTCAGTTTAATTAATAATTGATTAAAAGTAATTCCATTTTTTAATAGACTATCATTTTTATCTAAGCAAACTTTGCGAGGCAGACAAAAACATTATGTGATCAAATACAAATAATCCACTTGTTAAACACAGCTCCACCAAGTGCAATTAATTATAACTGTGAAAAAATTTGAATATTCGTGCACATCCCTAATAGATAGATATATAGATCCCAAACTTGAAATGAAATGTTTGCACTTTCTGTGTTGTATTTGTATTGTATTTCATGCCAACAATGTTAATAAACTGATCAAATGCATTCAGTGGCACTCATAATTTCTCTTTTTTTCACCGGAAAAAAATTTGTCTAGTGGAAATTCTGATTGGCTGGTAACTTTAGAAAGTTACCAGCCACATTGGCAAATTAATAAAAAAGTTAATTTAGAACCCTGGTTATAGCGCCACCCATGGTCCGATCTCCATGAAACTTTGCATGCTTCTGACCCTGTTATAGACAACCAAATGCAAAATTTCAATAATTTCGATAATTATTGATCTAGAGAGAGTCCAGAGAAATGAGTCTAAGTCAAACGGTCTAGGAGTTATGAGCAATTTAGTACTTTTGGTTGCTGTAGCGCCACCTATGGGCCAATCGGGGTCATATTCTGATAGGTTCTCCCAAATTGAGGCCTACCATCTGGCCGAGTTTCAAGTCTCTAGGCCTTACGTTTTGGCCTGCACGATGCGTTTTAGGGGAATTTTTTTTTTTTTAAATCCTAACAATTTCAATAGGTTTTCAGCACTTCGTGCTTGAACACCTAATAAATGAATAACTCGTGTTAAACTTAATTTTAACCCATACATTCCCTTTGTCTGTTAAACACTTTTCAAAATAGGCCTGTAGAGAAAAAGTAGGCCTCTAGAAAAAGTCGTTATTTTTGTTTTTTTGCGCTCAAAAAGTATTCTCGTAGCTCGATAAACTTAAGATCTAGCCACTGTAGTCACTTGGACTATTTTAACGATTTCTTTAATGACTTTTTGGGGCTGTCAAGTTTCAATCCATTAGAAGCCTATGAGGAGTGACCCAGCTCTCAGATTTAATCACAAATATCATAATTTGTGTTCCGAATATGAACGAAAGTCTTACAGGGTTGAACAACATGAGGGTGAGTACTGACAGAATAAAACCAGTGTGAATAACAATATCTTAAAATTAAACCAGAGAGTGGCAAACTTTGAAGTACGGTTCAAGTTTTAATTGCTTGAAGTGTAAAGCTTGTTCTCATACACCGATATGGTCTATACGAATGAAATTCATGCATTTATTTGTTATTGAAACTGATGCAAACAGGGAAAGGGAGGAGAAAAGACTTATTATCCTGTCGCTCCTCTAGTGGACAGCGTTAAGTATTGCGGCCTTCATTGCTCAGATTCCGCAAATCAATGGGATTTGTTGGTACAGTAAATTAGCCTAGAAATCTAGACGCACCCTAGCGGCAGCGAAAATCATTTCGCTGCCAGTGTGGTCTAGCAACTCTTCATAGACTTTTGAGCTGGAAAAACCAAAAAACTGGTCAGGCCAATCACACCGTGTATAGAGTCGGCGGGCGGGCTTAACACAATGACGGCACAGTTCATGATGTTCCGCGTGATTTCCATAGGTGATTTCCCTGCTACTTGAAAACAATGAAGATGCAGCGGTCTTTCGAATCGGATTTGGCCGCGACTCTGGAGGACTTGGAGTTAAGAGAACGTCACTTAAGTCATTCTTAAAAAAGGAAGATGTGTTCAGAGTTTTGATGACCGGATACGGCAAAAGTATAGTATATCAACTAGCTCCGCTAGTGGGAAAACGCATGGGACTCATCCACAGCCGTTCGTTGCTCTGGTTGGTTAGCGCTATCCTATTGCGTGCCGAGGGATTTTGAAAGACAACCGTTTATCCCGCCCCTCGGATTGAAGTATGTCAATGGAGAGTTCCCAGACCTAACATCTTGATGTAGGTCTGGCATGCCAGGCTAACAGTAAATCTGACCAGTTAGAAAAGATATAAGCGAGTAAAACCAGTCTGAAGGTCTGAGCCGAGTTTGGTGAAGCATTAAAGTTCTAGGCGGAGTCAATTTCTCATAATAATAATAAATAATAATGTTTAAATATATGATGGCTTTCTCAAGTCAGCTTAATAAAGAAGACTCAGAGAAACATCGACCAATTCAGTAGGTAATAAAATTGTATTTTTTGCTGTATTATAAAATTTCTCATTATTCCATACCAAACAGGAAATTAAATGATCAAAACGTACACGGACTGCAGAAGCACTGGTTCAGATTTTATTGTTTGTTGTTTAAATGTGCGCGTTGCATATTTAAATATATATATATATATATATATATATATATATATATATATATATATATATATAATATATATATATATATATATTATATATATTTGATATGGTCTATTTAGGCTTACTGTGGAGGGGGAAATCCCCCACCGGCAGATCGCACCTTGCTTATACCTTGTTTTTAAAAATGTACAATCAATCTGTTGGATATTTGTTCCTTAGTGTAAGATTTAAATGCATGATAATTTTATTTTATAAATACCATGTTTATTCGGGATTTGAACCCATGTCATCGAAATTTTAGAAACCTCAGTTCTACCACTCGACCACAACTTTCTCACTGAGAAATGCCCAGAATTAGCTTCTTTCAGCAAAATGAATTGCAAACACTCATATGAGCTGGTTTAAACAGGTAATTAATCATTCAGAGAGATTGCAATTTTATTTTTGAATGCTGCTACCCTAACAAATTAACAAACGAAACAAATATCTAAGATTTCGAACGATTTGTACGATTTGATTACGGACCTTTGTGATTATAAAACCATGCCTGCATATAACATAAGAAAGCCAACTATTTTGTAATAATTAAATATGGTAATACTTTTTTTGGAGTTGTTTAATCATCAGCTGGTGAGATATTGATTTTATTTGCAGTTGATTGTGTAAGACTTGATTTTCCTGCTAAGAGATAAAACTCCTGCAATAAAGCAATACAACGCACCCTGGACAGAGGATCGTAAAGAAAGAGCACAGGACGTTGTCCTGTCCAAACGTTTCTCTCCTTCCTTATCTCTGCATCCCCCTCTCCCTCCTCCCTTCCTTTCCCCCTGACCTGAAGTCACTAAAAGTTCACTGAAAATTCCTATATATCACATATGATGTATCTTGTGAATCTAATGTTTTTACTTTTCATGTTTGGTATCATTTTAAATGTCTCAGTGCGATTGGTAAAATGGTCTTAATTTCATTGCAGTCATTGGTATTATGAGAAAGATTGAACACTTAGGAGAATTCTGTTCTCCTCTTTGGGTGGTGTCTCTTCAAGATATCTGATAATCCTCCCCTCTCCTCTGAAACCAGGTGCTACCCCCTGGGGTACATGAATAGACCCAAAACAACTCTAAAACCTATTTGCACAAGCCTTTTGTTCTGGTCTGGGTATATAAGGGTAAGTGGCAGAGCAGTCTTTGGGAACCTGTAACCAGAAAAAAACCCCATACATTGTGTGTCAGTGTTTTCCCGGTGGAAAGCACTCACACACTACTGTGTGTCTCTGTCAGGAATGCGTTGCTTACTTTTAGAATCATCTTAGAGTAATTGATGTCATGTTTTTATTATTTCTGAATTGGCTGTTAATTACTTGTTTGGCATGATACATTTTTACCTGACAAATAAATGTTACATCTTGAGTTATTCTGAAGTACTCTGAAATCATTATTTTAGTAGATTATGAGGAGGCTGGTGCTACCGCAGCTCTGTGTCCAGGATAGGTCAAACTAAAGGCGCATATGAACGGAGCAGTAGGCACGTCATCTGAAGACCTTTTGATTTCTGTCTATCACTGACTTGGCAAGTTGTATGGAAGTGGCTAAATAAACTACACTTTTTTGTATGAGTGAGCAGTTAGCAACCGACTTAAGAGGTATTAGCAAACCCTGCACCCTCTGACTAAGATCAGACTGGCGAGGCTGTGTCCGTGAGATCCACGTAAACCCGGGGCGTGTGACTCTGTGTGGCATCGGGTCCCTTAATGAATCAATAATTGATAGTATGGGATAATCAGAATAATCAAAGATCTAAATTAAACCATAATCAATATTTATGATTATTTTCTAATAAGAAACACGATCTAAGTTTGATTATCAGTCACAATTGGAGTCAGATTAAGCGTAGAGCTAAAGTAATATTGAAACTAAATTCTAATAAATTAAGTGAACTTCACTGGAGCGCTGAAAAGACATACACGCATTATCCTTCGCCCATGCCGTTGGATTCCGTCTTTGGGCCAATGGGTGGTCCTTACAAAGTGGTGACAGGCCCTCCGTGATCTCCAGATTGCGAGTGTCTTTTCAGCAAAATATTGGAACTTGCAACAAGTAAGAGGTTTGATCTCCTTCTCTTTCTTCAGCTGTTGTGGTAAGTACATTCTCTTTACCTTTTTAGAAGTGTTGAGGGAACATTCAGACACACCTCATATAGACACATTTGTAGAATGGGTCGGCATACCCAGTTAGACCGGAGAGCGCAAAATCCGATGGGGCTTGAGAATTAGATAAAACCACATACCAGGGACATGATAGAGATAGCGTAGATGAGAAAATATATCCCTTGCTTTAACTTTAAATCACCCTTGTTTGCCCACGCAACAAGAGATGAAACCTAAATTGGAATAACTTAATTCAAATTTTATCCTGGTACAGAGGGCGGTAAACTAAAAACTTAAATTCTGAGGTAAATAGGTCGTTTCATTTGATTGTTTGGTGTGCTGCAACAACATTGCAACATTGGAAATAAGAAAATGATCATGCTAACTTGTTAAAGATTTTGTGATTTGATGAGCTAACAAGTAAAAATATCTCACTTGAATCCTTTGTGTGCAAAATGTAAAATTGGACAAAACAGTGCAATGAAATTAGAATATTTCAAAAGAAATGATCTGGTGAAATGACCTCTCAGTCCTAGAGAACAGCTGCCATGCAGAAGTCCTAGAGACTGAAATTCGGAAGAATACAAAAAATGTTAAAGCTGATGCATATAATGACAATTATTGTGTCATTAAGAGGCTTGTAGCCAGGCCTGATAGTTTCACCCAGAGGACATGCACAGCTTGTCCTTGTCTCATGAGAGAATTTAGACAAAGAACAATATAAATTACATCAAATTAATCACTATTCTTTAAAAATATTCCAGTAATGCTAAAAGGTTCATGACTGATGTCCCAAAATATGGTTTAAATAACGCCATTTAGGGCTCAGTCTTATAAAACAGCTTTTAATTTGGTTGTATATCAGACTTTGCAATCGCTGCACTCTTGTATGTTTTTCGAGGTCTCAAAAGAGCCTGACAAAAGTAACAATCCAAAAAACAATCTTGGTGCCCTCCATCAGACCTGTTTGTCCAACCTTTTTTTTATATTCAAATAGATTCTTAAAAGAATGCAATTGATAACATTTCAACCTAAAACAAGATAATTGTGTCCAATTCTATATTGTAGACAGAAATGAGCAATGATTTGACCCATGTTTCTCAGTGCTTGCAGTACATTTAATGTTCACAGCATCAAAGCAGCTATAACTGGTTTCCAGTTTAGTTTGCACAATGCTCATGCCAGCACAGCTGGAGCTGCAGGGCCAAATGGCTTCTAAAAGATCAGGGAGAAGATAACAAGTCAGTCTGGACAAATTACTCAGTAGAACCCCCCGAGACCAGTAAATAAAATTAGTTTTGATTTATACAATTTTATAGAATATAATTTATATTATGACTAGATGTAATATATGTTATATTATAATGGCCAGGAATGGCTTTAATCTCTTGATGATTCAGCATTGGTTTAGAAGAGGAAAGGATGTTGAAGAAGAATGAAAAGAATCAGAATGTAGGAAGGAGACAATGAATGGGTAGAGAAAGGACTAAAAGGATGGGTAGAGAAAGAAAACTGAACGGAAAAATAATGAGAAAGAACTTCTTTACCTCCTATTTGTGCAAGAATCTTTAATGAGAAAAATGACAATGCCCAGTGTGTACCAACTAAAATGATCAACTTGATTTCCATGTCTTGAATATCCATCCAAAGCCACAGGATGATTTCAGTTTGATCTAATAGATCTTTAACCAGTAACAAGGGGAGGTACAAGTTTTAAATTTTCTCTTGCAATAAAACCACAAACAAAGTGGCGCAAGTGTTAAAAGACTCCTCTCTGGGAAGGTCAGCTCACATGGGATCTGATCAGGGAAGGTATTTACTGGACATGTGAGGAAAGTTGTGTGAAATGTAAACATCAGGCAGAAAATCTACTGTCCTTATGGACCACAGAGATCCAAATGGTAAAGTGTTTGATTGGCACCATAAATTCCAAAAGCTAAACAAACAAGCACAGCACCACACCTGGTGATCTAATTGATCTGATCACAGATCTGGCTAGTGTAAATAAACAGCATCATGTAAAGAGATTTCCCCAGCAGACCTGGGTGTCCTAATGCTCACAACAAAGCAGACTGTGTGAGTTTAAGCAGTCAGATCTGACCCTTACCACTCAGTTTAATTGACCTTTTATTTGCAAAAACATGATCATAATAATGATACTTGTCTTTGTAAAGTAAAACAGATTCTTTTCTAATGGCATACAATCTTAACAGATCAAAGCCATAAGTAACAACTGTCTGGCTTAGGCCATCAAAGAAATATCGAGATAGACCATATATCTTAATGAAGTTTGTGTAAAGGCTCAAGGTCAAACTGTGTTTTTCTCTCTAGGTCTATTTCCCTTACAGGCCGACAACTGATTTTCTTCAGAACCAGATTCCACAAGGGTCTGGGGTCCCACCTGCATCAAGCAGGACACACACAACTTGACATGTAGGAGATGGGGGTGGAGAAACTTCAAGGGCCACTCACACCTCACAGCACTACAGAAGTATACTGTATGTGGCCTCCCGGTGTAGCACCGGAACTAAATTATGCAACACAGATTATGGTAGGATAGACACCACCCATCTCCTATACATAAACATACACAATACACACCATCACTACGACAACCTTAGAACCTCTCTACCTGGCATAGATCATAACACTATCCAGGCCAAAATTACTCACATCATGCAAATCTATAATGCATCATTCACCTTCATACATATAGGAAAGGGAAATTATTTTAATAATTTCTTTTCAATCATTTTGCAGCATTACAGTCTTGTCAATGTCCTGTATGTAAACGCGGATGTGCACAGAACATGTGCATAGCTATAGTCACACATCAATTGGTTTTAAATTCCACATATAAAATCGAATTGAGGCATAGTTTTCTCCATTGCATCAATGCAACTGGTCTTTGGACAAAATGTTTATTATGTCCAGTCGTTAGCGTTGTTGCAAACCAGGAGGGCCCCCTAGTTTCCAACAAATGACTAATGACAATAAAAATTTAGATCTAAAATGCAGGCATTTCTATTGGGAAACTATACAATTACCAGTCAGACCTGCATTATTGAGTGTGACTTAGCCTGTACATCAAATGCACAGAGGATGTTTTCAAAAGTTAAACTAGAGAGTTTAAATCCCTGTTTCTGTACATTTCATTCTCTAATTGAACGTATTAAAACCTTAAGGTTCATTGATAATTTGCACTTAAAACAACTAATGCAGACAATTTTATAATTAAGAAATTGTGTATTTCCATGTTTAATTATGGGATATATTTTAATTATGCATACCGCTGGTAAATATACTAGTTATGTTGACTTACTGCTACCCTTCCTTAAGTTATCCAGACCAAGTCTAAATTCCACTACCATATCATTGTGGTAGGGAAGAATTTGGTGATCAAATGAGACCTACTCTCTAAATATATGATTTTGAAAAAGAGACCTTATTTACCACTTGTTCTTGTGTTTAACAACTTTTTCCCATTTTACAAGAATCACAAACACATCAGTGTTCAATTATTGCATGGTCATCCAGAAATTGTTCAGGTGTTTCGCACGCAATCATCAGTGAAATGATTCCCTTACCTATGGAGTTCTGACCTGCCCGGCAAACCCAACCTTCTGCTTAAAGGGGACCGAGGACTTTTCAAAGAGTCAGTTTAACATCCTAGAGAGGACGCCGCAAAGTGCAATGACATGTTCCACTGACACTTTCTGATCATGCTGATCAACGCGACAGACTTGATACAAGAAGTCATTCTACTGACTGAATACCACTGCAACCACGTGCAGGTGAAAGCAAACCCAGACAAGAGGATCATGGGACACTTCATCCAGCTACTGCAGCACCCACTCAGCACAGTACACCTAAACCTAACGGGACTGTGTGCCACAGAGGTGCATTCTGCAGTGTTTTTCATCTTAAAGTTCAAACTGTCTTAATGTTGTTATTTCAGGTGACTACGTGATTCCTGCACCCATCGACTAACGCTGCAAACTACAGGTGTCAGCCATATGAACACTCAGAAAATAACACTGAAAATATGGAAACAGGAAAATGTCCAAAAATGTCCCCTCAGGCCTGATCTGAATCTGTCCCAAGGGGCCAGGGGCGGTCTGTAAGACTTGATTTTCCTGCTAAGAGATAAAACTCCTGCAATAAAGCAATACAACGCACCCTGGACAGAGGATCGTAAAGAAAGAGCACAGGACGTTGTCCTGTCCAAACGTTTTTCTCCTTTTCTCCGGGGTCAGTTTTAGTTTAGAAACCAAACAGAATTCATTTAAAGTGGCCATTGTTATTATTTTCTTATTTCTTAGGCTCCACTTTTGACTATTCTTGTGTAAGACAGCCCTTGTGTAACTTCTTTTCGTTGTTATCTGCACATCATGGACACACCTAGACAAAACAAGAACTACGGTTGAACACACTTATACACTCGCACCAATACGTGAACTCAAGACACACACATACATTTAAACATCTGACCTCTCTTCCTTGGTATTATATTTCTTAATATGCCAAATATGGTAGGGGTTGATCTTTGAGTAGCCTACTGTGATTTAGACTGTGATTGAATCAACAGGCAAACGATGTTCATTATCCACTTTCTCAAAAGAGAAACACGTTTGTGGCCTAAATTTCCACATTCAGAGCATTTAAAGTTGTCGGTAACTTAACATGCAAAGTTAAAGGAAATTTTTCCATGACTTGCACGGAACGAGATCTCTAACGTACTCTCAGTTAAAGTGAAAAACATAAAAACTTTCCGTCGGAAAGAACTTGTTTTAAAGACATGTTTTTAGATCCTATCGGGATCATTCTAACTGGACTTGCCATTTTTCCATATCATGTCAACTCTTTAGCAATGGCGTCGTTTGAAATGAAAGGTGGCACATTTGAAATTGTTACTTTAGCTGGAGCCGCCAAAGTCATTTGCACAAACATTTATTTGATCCAATATGTAACAGTTGAGATTCAAATTCACAAACATTCCATAAATTCAAGTCTATTGGATTGTTTTGCCAGCTTTTTAGTCCGCTGTGCGAACATCATGAGTCCAATCACTTAGAATAGACAAAGCACACCTCTCCTCAATAAGCCGGTCGATCTGACACCTCATTCATGGGGGATGAGTTACACACCGAAGTTTTGTCCAGAAGAATAATAATATGCAAGAGATCAATAGTGATTCTTTGCCTTAAGCTGGGGCCACACTAAATGATTTTTAAAATCTTATAAGATTTTCAAAATGTGAGAGACCACAAACATGAAGATAAGAAAAAGCTGTTTTAGGATATAAATGTTAAACGACCATCAAAAATAATCAGGTCAAATATTGTCTAAAGCTACGTTCACACTGCAGGCTGAAACGACCCAATTCAGATTTTTTTGCCCCTATGCGACCTGTATCTGATCTTTCCATGACAGTCTGAACGACACAGATCCGAACTTTCCAATTGCGACCCAGGCCACTTGGGTATGTGGTCCAAATTCGATACGTATCCGATCTTTTGAAATGTGACTTCTATCTGAACGGCCAGGTCACATGTATCCGACCCGCACGCCGTTGATATGCGACAAACGTCATAATTCTGCGTTGAAGTAGGCGGGAATGAGAAGATAAACAAGTTAGCTATTGTACGATAGCACCTTTCTTTTACTGTCTATGAATAGCACGCACCTGTAGCTAGCCAATACACTCCAACGCGTTGCACTGTTATGGTTCGCCGCAGACGTGTCTCTTCCCGTGACAGAGTTAATCGAAGGCGCTCAAACGCTCTCCTCCTTCTTAATTTTCTTCTTAAAAAGAGAAGATTGTAATTGTGCTGGCTCTGTTGGGAAAATAACTTTAACAATGCTAAACGAGCTCCACTGTTGACATTCATGTACAGCAAGTGACGTTGTTGACCGTTGAGTACTCTTCTGCGCATGCGGGTCACATCTGGGTCATTTCACATTCACACAGTAGATCACAAAAGGTCGCATTTAATTGAAAATGTGAACGGCCTTGCAAAAAAATCAAAATTTTTAAAAAAATCGGAATTGAGCATTAAGTCCCTGCAGTGTGAACGAGGCCTAATTTCACCATTTTGAACTGAAAATTAGCCTATATAATTTACATGATTCATGTAATATAATAAATAGCAACTGTCAATGTGATGTAAACAAGAAACATTAACAAAGCCATTTTCATCATATTAGGCATAAGATTAATAATGAATGTGTACATATTGTAAATGAATTAAAAATAATATTTTCCTAGTGTTTGTAGCCTTCAGTAAAATAGGAAAATGATTAATAAAGCATATAGGCTGAATATGTTTACTTTCTTCACTGACACAGATGGAAATAAAAAAAGACTATAAGTCAAAGCTCAGCTCAGGAGGACAAGATATGGAAACGGAGAAAAAAAATAAAAAGTGACGGAGATGAGGAGAAAACAGGTATTGGCAAATAATCTACTGCCCATTGACATGGTTAAGATATTTCTTGTCCATTTTTTGGCCTCTTGGAATGCACATATGTATATCCAAGAAAGCAAAATATTCTTGGGACGATGACCCGAACCCCCTAACTACCTTAAATTTGGGACCTTTGTGATTATAAAACCATGTCTGCATATAACATATGAAAGAAAGCCAACTATTATGTAATAATTAAATATAGTAATTGTCAGGATTCTACCAGTTTTACTCACTCCTCCCACTCATTCATTCACAATCACTCCTCATGCTAGTTCATTGTCCCCTGAGTACTGATCACCTCATCATTCCACCACATTTATATTCCACTCTCCTTCACACACTCATTGTCTGGTCTCGTCTCTACATGACAGACTCACCTGCTACTTACCTGACATCATTGGACTACCTTTCCAAACCTTGTCATCGTATGCCTCCCTCAGTCTTCAGCCATCCGTCTTCAACCCTTCCATGAGACTCTTGATCTGCATCTGAAACAGGGACTCTAGTTAACCTTCAGTTAAGTTCCATCTGCTTATCAACTGTTTGAGTTCTCACCATATCTCCGTCTGCTTCTGCAATCCTGTTAATAAACATTGTTACACTTACCACCTGTCTGACTCCTGTTCCAGCCGTGACAGAAGACCAGACCAAAAATGCAGAATCCAGCGGAGCCTGTGGAGAATCCACCACGCGATCCTTTCATGGAATTCGTTCAGGCCGTTCATCAATCTCCTCTTCCTTCTCCACCAGCTAATCCACCCACCGTTCCCGAGGATATCCTTCATTGTGCACGTCAGCGTTATACTTCCGCAAACACCTGCTGCTTCGTCAGCTTCCTCTGTGGGTCCCATGGCCCGACCAGCGACATTCACCGGAGAGGCGGAGCATTGCAGCTTTTTTTTGCTTCAGGTATCGCTCTACTTTCAGATGCAAGCACATCAGTTCTCTAATGATTCAGCCCGTGTGACCTTTGTCATCTCCCTGCTGTCTGGCCGAGCTCTCCAGTGGGCTCAATCCATGTGAAACTCTGATTCACCCATGGTAAAATCCCTATCAAGTTTCATTCAACATTTCAAGGAGGTTTTTGGTCAGACAGTTTCTGATCTCAGTTCACAATCAACTCTACAGTCTTCGCCAAGGAAAGTCTTCTGTGAGTACATATGCTCTTCGATTCCGCACACTGGTGGCTGGAATGAGATCGCCTTGATTACAGCTTTTCGGCATGGTCTCAACCCTAACACCTGTCAGCTGGTTGTGGTTTATGAATATTCTCTGGGAGTTAAAAGCCTCATTCAGAAAACCATTAGAGTATCCCAATGCTTGTCTGTCTGTGATAACACCGTTACCGCTGTAAGTCCTCCACCCTCAGCTCCATCTGTCGCTCCTCCAGCATCCGAGTCCATGCAAGTAGACTCCACCTATCTCTCTTCCACGGAGTAGAAGTGTCGCATTCAACACCACCTCTGCCTATATTGTGTGAGTGATAAACATCTCATCAACAGCTGCCCTGTTCGACCTCAACGCCCAGCGGTAAGCACCATTCAAATTCCTCCTAAGATTGCAACCTTGAACCATACTACTGTTCATTTGTTAACCTCTCGTGTATGTGTCTCAGCACAAGCCCTCCTAGACTCTGGTTCAGAGGGGAACTTCATTTCCACGCAACTCCTACAAAAACTGAACGTCCGTAAACACCGAAGTCATCAAGATCTCAGTTCAAACAATCCAGAGGGAAGCCGCTGGGCCGAATTCGCCATTTCACCCCCACACTGACGCTCTGTGTCGGCTGCTTGCACTCGGAGGAGATCTCCTTTATGGTGCTGGAGGAGTCCACTGCAGAGCTCATCCTGGGACGCCCTTGGATGGTCCAACACCAACCCACCATCGACTGGAAATTCAGGGAGGTCCTTCGTTAGGGTGAAGATTGTTTCCATTCCTGTCTAGCTTTGGTGAAGAACCAGAAATTCCCCTCCATTGCTTCATCTCCAGGGGGAAAGTCTGAGTTTCCTGTTTGTTCCACTTCCATTTGAGTCCTGAGATCCAACACCAGGTAGAGATTCCAGCTGAGTACAGAGCGTTCCAGGATGTGTTCAGCAAGCAGTTGGCGACCAAACTACCACCTCATAGGCCATGGGACTGCGCCATCGACCTGCTACCTGGAGCCACTCTTTCCAAAAGCCATGTTTACCCTCTGTCCATCCCGGAGAAGAAGGCCATGGAGGAGTATGTGGAGGAAGCCTTAAACAAGAGTACATTCGTCCATCTACATCCCCTGCCACTTCCAGCTTCTTTTTCGTGGCTAAGAAGGACGGAGGCTTGAGGCCATGCATTGATTATCGCCATCTCAACTCTTAAACTGTGAAGTTTAGTTATCCCCTTCCCCTGGTCCCAGCAGCACTGGAGCAGCTGCGTGGAGCCCGGCAGTCTTCCAAGGGTACATGAATGAGGTCTTCCAGGAATATCTCAATAGATTTGTGGTTGTCTACATTGATATACTCATCTACTCCTCATCTCTCTCTGAGCATCAATGCCATGTCTCTCTTGTCCTGGAGAAGCTGAGAGCTCATAAACTGGGTAATACTTTATTTCGATAGTCCACTTTAGACATTCAACTAACTATAAGTAACTTTGCAGCTACATGTCAACTAACTGTCATTAGAGTATAAGTAGACTGTCTGCTTAATATCTGCTAACACTTTATTTTGTTGGTCCCCCAACAGACATTCTACTGACTATAAGTAACTTAGCAACTACAAGTCAACTTGTTCTCCTAACCCGAACCCTAACACCTAACCATAACCTACCAGTCTACTGACAGTCTACTACAGCCTACAAATACTCTAATGACAGTTAGTTGACATGTAGTTGAAAAGTTACTTATAGTTAGTAGAATGTCTAAAGTGACTATCGAAATAAAGTGTAACCATAAACGGTACCTAAAACTGGAGAAGTGTGTTCCACACCACCACTGTTCAATTTCTGGGCTACGTCATTGACAAACAGGGAGTTCAGATGGACCAGAGGAAGGTGGAAACTATCCGGAACTGGCCCCAGCCCTCTACTGTGAAAGATCTTCAGCGATTCCTCGGATTCGCCAATTTCTACATTTTACATTTAGTCATTTAGCAGACGCTTTTATCCAAAGCGACTTACAACTGAGGACAAAACCAAGCGAGTCATCGTGAAAAGGCAAAAACAACGCAAGAAGTGCTCAAAATACAAAGTTCTCATATAGCTCGGAGTAGTATAAGCCAAGCAAGGGAGGATTTAAAGGAAAGGGAAAGGAAATAATTTCTATAGAACATTCATCAATAACTACAGTCACATCAGCTCTCCTCTGACCTCATCTTTAAAGGGCCGGCCCAAGTCTCTGTCCTTATCTCCTGAAGCCATCTTATCCTTTCAACAACTCAAAGAAGCCTTCCTGACTGCTCCCATCTTGGTCCATCCTAACCCTGAGATTCCCTTTGTCGTTGAGGTGGACGCATCCTCAACATGAGTGGGAGCGGTCCTCTCCCAGCGGCAGGGTGATCCTCCCAAACTCCATCCATGCGCCTTATACTCTAAGAAGCTATCCCCGGCGGAGCGGAACTACAAAATCGGGAATCGAGAACTGCTCGCCATCAAGCTGGCTTTAGAGGAGTGGAGGCTTTGGCTGTAGGGCGCTAATCACCAGTTCGAGGTAATCCCTGATCATCGCAACCTGGAAATACCTCAGAGGCAAAAAGGCTAAATCATCGTCAGGCTCGATGGGCTCTCTTTACTCGCTTTGATTTCATCACGTCATACCGACCTGATAGTAAGAAATGTAAAAAAGATGCTCTCCCTTCTTTATCATTCTTACTGTGAAGATTCGCTACCCGAACCTATCGTTCGTCAGGCCGATCGTCTGGGACATCGAGCAGATTTCCCAGGAGAACCGTCTTGATCCCGCTCCGCCTGGAAGTCCAGAGGGGCTCGTCTTTGTTCCTCTTCACCATCGTGCCACCCTTCTGGACTCCGCTCATACCGCTCTGGACATCCAGGTAGCAGGCGTACCCTCTCGCTCCTCAGTAATCGGTACTGGTGGCCGTCCATCTCACAGGAAGTTTCCCGGTACGTCAGAGAATGCTCAGTCTGTGCCGTTACCAACACCCCCAGAAGACTCCCGGAGGGCAAGCTCGTGCCATTTCTTATACCGCAACGACCATGGTCCCACATTGGTGTTGACTTCATGACTGACCTTCCCAGATCTAGCATCCACACCTGTTTCTTCGTCGTTGTGGATCGCTTTTCGAAGGCTTGCAAATTAATCGAAACTTCGGCAGCCCCGAAGACATTGTGTCGGACAGAGGTCCACAGTTCATTTCAAGGGTTTGGCAAGCTTTCTTCAGACTCCTCGGGGTTACTGTCAGCCTGTCTTCTGGATACCACCCTCAGACTAATGGCCAGACTGAGCGGAAGATCCAGGAGATCGGACGTTACCTTCGGACCTATTGCCACCAGTACCAGGACAGCTGGAGCCAGTTCCTCCCCTGTGCTCAATACGCCCAGAATTCTCTTCAGCAGTCCACCACCGGGCTCACCCCCTTTCAGTGTGTCCTGGGTTATTAACCTCCACTCTTCCCTTGGTCTGGTGAGCCATCAGAGGTTCCAGCTGTCGATTACTGGTTCCAGCAGAGCGAGGGGGTATGGGACTCGGCTCACGTGCACCTCCAACAGGCAGTGCGGAGGCACAAGGACCAAGCGGATCGTCATCATTCGGATCCTCAGTACCAGCCTGGGAAAAAGGTGTGGCTTTCGACCCGGGACATTCGCCTCCCCCTGCCTTGCCGTAAGCTGAGTCCTCGATACATTGGCCCTTTCACCGTGCAGAGGCAGCTGAACGAAGTCACCTACAGGCTAAATCTTCCTCCACAATACAGGATATCAACATCTTTACATGTTTCACTGTTGAAGCCCTTCACTGAACCTGTCACTTCTCCTCCCACAGAACCAGTCCCTGCTGACGTACCTCCTTCTCCATTTCCAGTCGAAGACGAATCCATCTACCGAGTCCGCACCATCTTGGACTCATGGCGACAAGGTCCTCGGCTTGAGTACCTGGTCGACTGGGAGGATTATGGCCCTGAGGAACGATCGTGGGTTCCTCGCGAGGACATCCTGGATCCAACTCTCCTCACTCAGTTTCACGCCGACCATCCTGATCGCCCTGCTCCCAGGGGTCATGGTAGACCTCGTCGCCGTCTTCGTCCCTCATCTCAGTCGTCAAGAGCCGCCTCGGAGGAGGGGGGTATTGTCAGGATCCTACCAGCTTCACTCACTCCTCCCACTCGTTCATTGTCCCATGAGGTGCAGACCATGGCCTGCACCTCATCATTCCACCACATTTATCCTCACCACTCTCCTTCACACACTCATTGTCTGGTCTCGTCTCTACATGATAGACTCACCTGCTACTTACCTGACATCCATTGGACTTTCTTCATAACCCTTGTCATCGTATGCCTCCCTCAGTCTTCAGCCATCCGTCTTCAACCCTTCCCTGTGACTCTTGATCTGCATCTGAAACAGAGACTCTAGTTAACCTTCAGTTAAGTTCCATCTGCTTATCAACTGTTTGAGTTAGCAAGTTTTGTTGTGGTCTAGCTGGGATCATACTAGCATCCAAAAGGCAACATATGCCGGTCCACCAGCACGCCAGTATCTACAGCACAGACAATTTCTAGTACAGCACAGACAATTTCTAGTGGTTTGATTTGGTGATTACTTCTGCTTTGGAGGTGAAATTTAATTAGATTTATTTGCAAAGCAATTGCCATTGGATAAGGTTGGGGAAACCCTGTTGTCTGTAGTAGTTACAATAGTTTTTTTTTTTTTTGCCGCCATTTCTGATTAATACTTTTGAATGTTGTTTAATAAACTGTTATATTTGTAGAGAAACACACTCTGTGCACTCTTGAGTTCTCATCTCTTGCAAGATGATGGGTCACACAATATTTTATAGACATTTTACCAAGAAAAAACGTTAAACGTATATTTTAATTGGATCAATGTCTGTATTTTGCACTCGGTGCTCCTAGCTGCTCATTGGGTAGAACCAGGACATCACAGAACTAATTAACCAGTTTGAAGAAGTTCTGATCGGCTCAAATGAATCCTTAGAGCAGTTTTACTGACCCCGGGGTCAGTTTTAGTTAAGAAACCAAACAGAATTCATTTAAAGTTATTTTCTCATTTCTTAGACTCCACTTTTGACTATTCTTGTGTAAGACTGCTCTTGTGTAACGTCTTTTCGTTGTTATCTGCACATCATGGACACACCTAGACAAAACAAGAACTACGGTTGAACACACTAATACACTCGCACCAATACGTTAACACGCACATTTAAACATCTGACCTCTCTTCCTTGGTATTATATTTCTTAATATGCCAAATTTGGTAGGGGTTGATCTTTGATTACTATGATTGGATGGAATGGACATCGGGGATGATTCTGCTTGATCTTGTGTATAAATATGAGGCTTCTCCCTTAATATACTTGAGAATGTTATGGCACACAGTCTCTGTGTCTGCTTGATCATTCTCACATCACAAGAGTTGAGGCGCCAGTTTCCACCTGATCACCGATAGCTGAGGCTGCAGATAGTCTACCTGAAAATTAATCTAACAATCAGTATTTTTTTTCTAGATCAGTGCTGTAGAAATGCATCACTTCCTTTCCATATTTTCACTGTTAGCCATTATTGGGCATGTGAGCGTTCAGTCTGCAGAAAATCGTTCTGAGCGGAGCGTCCACCGACATTACAAATCTGAGCTGAGTGTGTGGAACGGAAGGAAATGGGGATGGTGGGGACATAAGAGCATGTGTCCAAGTGGAACGTACGCCGCAGGGTTTAGTCTGAAGGTAAGTTGTGCATTGACTATTTTGGGGGGGATGAGTGCTTCAAAGGATCAAAACTGTGGAGTTGCTGTTTGTCATTTAATTCCAGGTTTCTCCAGGGAACTGCACCTGCTTAAGATTTTTAAAGTGTCTGTGTAATACTAAAGAGCATAAAGATAAATGTTACTAAGTGTTGGGTTAGAGTTTATGTTGCTGTTTTAAGGTGGAAAGACCTGTTGGTCGTGAAGATGACACAGCGCTCAATGGGATTAGTCTTCAGTGTGTCGATCCGTCCAAAGATTCAACAGACTCATATCGCTACTCCTCAGTTATGTCCGGCGTAGGAAAGTAATGGACTCAGATTATTAACAGTTTTTACATTAAGTGTTTAAGATAAATACGTAAATTGAGGATTTTCTTGACAATAATAATTGATTTGATTAGGTAACATCTTTGTGTGTTTTCTTCAGCTGGGGCGAGTGGACAGATATCAAATGGTGTTATTCTGGATTCCTGACGTCTTTCCAGCTGAGAGTTGAATCTCCCCAAGGAAATGGAGATGATACGGCCGTAAACAACATCAAGTGAGTGTGTGGTGCTATAAATTATAACATCTCTTACCCAGTGTATACCTCTTACACCATTTCTTACCCATCCTGGGTTTATTTTGCTATTTCAGGACTCAGTTTTCCTCCATCAATAGTTGAGTTAATATCACACTCGCAGTCGTGCTGCTGTTCAAGATTGCAGTGATTAGGCCGTCAGCTGCAGGAGATCATGTGACTGAAATTCAATCTGACAGCACAATTACATATTTTATCATAATATTGTCACATCTGAATTTTTTCCAGGTTCACCTGCAGTAAAGGTTTGAATCTGGAGGGCGACGGCACAAACTGGGGTGATTGGGGCGACTGGAGTCCAAAGTGTCATGGAAGAGGAATCTGTGGCCTCAACACCCGGATAGAAAAGCCACAGGGAAATGGAGACGACACCGCTCTCAATGATGTGATCATGTTCTGCTGTGATTAAGGTGTGATCGCAATCAAAAACTCAGATCTTACTAATAGTGACTGCAGATTTACTAAATCTGATTTTTCTTTCAGGTCTAGGAGGATGAGAACAAGAACAGCAAGAAGATCATATGTATTGCAATTATTGATGATCACACTATGATAAAATAACATAAACCATGTCATACAACAGTTTTATGATGTAAAGTCAGCGGGTAAGCTGACTTCACAAAATAAAGCTTAAAGGATCATTCTGGTATTTAGCAATTTGAGTCTATTTTCTAGTGTGTTTTGGATGAACTAGAGTGGTGGACTTAGAAATGTTGACGATGGGTCCTGTCTCTACTTTTTGACTTTTAGAATCGCCTCTGAGCCCTTCAGAGTGGCTGTCTACGAGCATACTCAAACATGTCCTTAAAACAACCCTTAAAGTTCGTTTTCAAAACTGTGCAAGTCACCGAGTGGTTAGTGGTGTAGACTCAAAAATATGCTAAAAAGTGCTAAATACCGAAATTATCCTTTAACTTGATTATCGGGACATTTGCACCCCGCTTTTGAAGTTGAAATTATCTTATTCTTTCTTGTAGGTTAGTGATTCTTCTGAAGACTCCTGAAATTCTGCTGAAGCAGTTGTCAAATATCAGCAATAAAGACTTTCTAAACAGAACCTTGTAGTTTCACGTTGTTTTGCACAACACTTTACATCAGATTGTTCATTACATGTTTATTGCATGTGGCAGATGGTCTAAAGCCACTTACAGGTGCTGGTCATATAATTAGAATATCATCAAAAAGTTGATTTATTTCAGTAATTCCATTCAAAAAGTGAAACTTGGATATTATATTCATTAATTACACACAGACTGATATATTTCAAATGTTTATTTCATTTAATTGTGATGATTAAAACTAATGAAAATCCCAAATTCAGTATCTCCGAAAATTTGAATATTACTTAAGACCAATACAAAAAAAGGATTTTGAGAAATGTTGACCAACTGAAAAGTATGAACATGAAAAGTATGAGGATGTACAGCACTCAATACTTAGTTGGGACTCCTTTTGCCTGAATTACTGCAGCGATGCGGCGTGGCATGGAGTCGTGGTTATCAGTCTGTGGCACTGCTCAGGTGTTATGAGAGTCCAGGTGTCTCTGATAGTGGCCTTCAGCTCTTCTGCATTGTTGGGTCAGGCATATCGCATCTTCCTCTTCACAATACCCCATAGACTTTCTATACAAAAATCCGCCGCGAACTCTATGGGCGCCGCCATCTTGCCTGCCGTCATTACTGCGGGCCTGCGAAGTGTGACGGTGACGGCCCTCTAATGATATTTCAATGAAAGCGGATCCTTCTCATGAAATAAAATGTCTTGTTTACATTGGGTAGATGATGTCAGGCAGTGGCCAAAACTTACAGATAAAGGTAATTTATTGACAACATAATGTATTCATGTAAAAATGCGTCAGCCAAATGTAATGTAATTAAGAAGTGTATTAATTGATGACAGCAATAAAACCGAACGCTGTCATTACTAGCGGTGTTGCTAATATGTTCACAAGCTTCACAAGTAGGGTTGCCAACTGTCCCGAGTTAGGCGGGACGTCCCGTGTTTTGGGCCTAATTTATTTGTCCCGATTAAATAGACTGCTACGCTGATCTAACCACTGACTACACCAGCAACACGACACTTGAGAATGATCACCACACTGGTCATAATCCATCACAGCCCACACTCAGACCATACAAACTCAACATCCAGCCACGCAAGAAAACATGAAATATTCCCGAGGGAATAATATGCTGATATCATTTGCTGCCCAAGAAACATTTCTGATTATTATTAATGTTTTCTTTTTAAAAAGTCAGGATTCTTTGATGAATAGAAGATTCAAAGTAGAATATAAAAAACTTTTGTAACATTCTAAATGTCTGCGGTCACTTTTTGATTACTTTAATGCGTCCTTGCTGAATAAAAGTAGGCTATTACTTTCTTTGATTTCTTTCAAATGTAGTGTATAATGTTACAAAAGCTTTCTATTTCAGATAAATGCTATTATTTTGAAGTATGGTTTGTGTAATGTGACTTTTTTGTGTGATCTTAAAATTCGATTTACAATTAAATTGTACATAAATTGGTTAAGCAAAACAAATGTTTAAACTTTTGTGTTTAAAAAAAGAAAATTTTAAATGCATATGAACCTGAAATAAAATATACTGTGTGATACAGTACAAATATTTTGAGTGTCCCTAATTTTCCTGTAAAGAACAACAATTGTCCCACATTTTTCTTCTCTGAAGTTGGCAACCCTATTCACAAGTTGCAAATAACTATTAGCCACGACCAGTTGTAGCAATAAAATACATGTTCTTACAGGTATTCAAGATTATTTTATTAATCATCTGGCATGCGATGAGCTTCAGAACCTAAACTACAGGGCATTGATTGAAGGTCAGAATTACATGAGCTCCGGATGGATTGGCCAGATACTGCATACCATCGCAGATGAGCTCATCACATTAAAATGTGTCGTGAGGTTTTCACAGGCAGTGAACTCGGTCCATAACGTGTCAGTAACAATACAGAGAGAAAACTGCAAAGTTCTCGAGGTAGTGTGTGACTGCATGGCCGGCCGAGGGAAGTCCAAAACTTGCTAACTCAAACAGTGGTTGGCTTATCTATGGTTCCTGGAACTATCTTGCATCATGTGTTGACTGCTCAACCACACACTACACACAGTGAAACAGGTCCACCCAAAGAGCACACAATGTGTGCAGAACAAAAATGCACACTTTGCAACACAACATTTAAAAATTACATAGTGTGGGGAACAGGACAGGCAGAGATTAGAAACGGAGACCAAACGGAGCCAGAATAGTCAGCTGTGGCTGGACCAGAGAAAAATTAGAATAACCAGTAGTGAGGCATCTGAGGTACCAAAAAAGACAGACCCAACAAACTGGGTAGAAAGAAAACTTAACTCAAGGTTGTCTGGAAATGAGGCTACTAGGTACGGTCAACAAGATGAGCCTTTGGCTAGACAATGTTTCGAGCAGACAACAGGGCTTGTAGTGGAGACTATAGGCCTGGTTGTGCATAGTCAAGAAAATTGGCTTGGTGCCAGTCTCGATGGAATTATTGACACAGATACTATTCTTGAGATTAAGTGTCCCACACCAAAAAGCTTGAAGCACATGGTGGCAGTCTGCAAAAGATTGAGTGTTGGAAAGTACGTTCTGAGGGAAACAGCATCTGGGTTAGGGTACTACTATCAGGTCCAGGTGGCAATGCACTGTGCAAAAAAAAAAAGAATTGTACATTTATGGTGTGGACCCCAGATGAACATGTGATTGCAGATGTACCCTACAACGAAGAGAGGACAATGAACAAAATCTGCCACCTGAAGAGGGAGTACTTTCAGCATCTGCTACCAGCACAAGCAACGAGAATTGCACACGGGGTCATGAAAATGTGTGGGCTCAAGTAGCTATTACACTTTAATGTGCTTTCCCATGACAACTTAGCGGTAATACACAGATCAAGAGTTCGACATTTGTTCACTGTTTACAACTGTACGTTTTAACTGCATTGCATTGTTATGGCAACTTAATACACATATCAAGAGTTCGAAATTTGTTTACAGTTTAAACCTGTACATTTTAACTATTTGCAATTGCTGTCTGAAACTGTTGGTTGCTTTGTTAGATTTTCTGTTGAAATACAAATTCACTGAAATACATTTTTTTACTTAAGTAAGTTCCTTTTGTCCTGCACCTGCCAATAGGTGGGATGTGCACACAATTAAAAAAAAAAAAAAAAAAAGGAGACATAGTTGTCATAAACAATGTGGATGAAGCCCGCACAAGAAGAGTGTGTATTAAACATTTTGAATGGAGGTGATGTTGTGGCCCTACTTGGATCCAGCAACAATTTTTTGCTTTGGTTACTTTTGCTTTGGAGTTTGGAGTGAAATGTTAATTGTTTTAATTGCAGAGCAATTGCCACTGGA